>OVAN01003397.1:0-29271 GCA_900406275.1 Anastatica hierochuntica
TCTTTTCTTTGATCACAAAACTATAACAGCGAAATCTAGGCTTTAATCCACAAGGATCGTTGGCTCTGATACCATGACAAATTTAGGTTTAGAGATTGAAAGTGTTAATCTTTATTGATGCTCAAAGGCCATATTTATACATAAATAAATATCCTAATTCTACTAGGAATAGAAATTAAAGAGATAAACCCTAACTAATGTAAATCCAAATCCAAAACATATTAAATAACTATAAAAGATAAATCCAACACATAATTAATCTTAATCTAATTAAATACTTAAGCTAATTAGATATATCCTCCAATATATTTTGATACAAGGGCTCAATTATTTTGAATTCACATATTTGCTTGATTAAAGTGTTTTAGTCGAGAATTTGAGTTTTGTTTTGATATTCGTAGCACAACTAATGGAAAAATATAATTGTGTGATGCAACTATCAATTTTATTTTCTATGCTTCAGGATCGCGCCACGATGATACTGATTGGGCTGGATAAATCAGTAAGTGATTTGGTTTTATTTTTGATGTATAGAGGTGGTTGCGACTGTTGAGAGTGGTTGAAAGTGATCGATTAGTATTATCTCACGACTGTTTAGTGCGATGATTAGTAAGTGTCAATATAGTACCTGCTCTTCTCTTGAACATCTTGGGATGATTGGTTGCAGATTCTATATTTACAATCAAGACCACTGTGGAGATAAATTTGCGAGTCAACATTCGCTAGTGCGTGTTTGTAAGCTACTCTTATGGCACGAAAAGATTAATTCTATCTGCAGTACTATCGAATTTTCGATAAGTTTTGCATCCAGTAATCTGTAAAAAGTGTAATCTATCCATATCTAAAATGTGATATAAAAACCTTTAAATTTTGACCATTAAAACAAAACTTCAACTTTTTTGTTATGTAGGGGAGGTGTATTATTGAGGGACCTAGCACTATCAAAAGTCAACAATACCTCCATAACAATCTTGATGAAGAAATAAACTTAGAAACTAAAAAAATATTCACAACATGTGAATCGTTCCAGCAATTGCTGACCTTGCCATGAGGTATTTTTGAAAAGCCATATTGCTTCGCTATAATCCTTTAAAGCCATAATAACTATATAATTAAAAAATTTATGCTTACCATTCACATTTTGTGAGTTTTAAGCTTTTAATAATTCCTTATGGATTGATTCCTTTTTATATAATTTTACGAGATGTGTCATTTAGACACATTCTCTGAATTTATTTTATTCGTCTCAATAATTAACTTTTATTGTTTATGTGGCAGACTAAAATATTAACCGATGCTTCTACACCAGAAAGTTTTGAGATCGATCCTCCGAAGATGCGATTTATTGCAGATTAGCGGAGACATATTTAGAGGAAATCTTCAGCGTGATGCAAGTAAAACCGTTCGTGTTGGTGATGTGATGCAACGTATAGAGAGAAAAAATTTGTCCGGTGAAAATTTGTTTTTGTAGTTGTTTCTCAAAATTTGTAATAAGAATATAATAATTTTGACGATTAAAAAAATATCATTTTCTTATTTGCTTATAACATGACATTAATTATACAGAAATATGTGATACAAAAGTTCGAAATTTACCATTCTTCAAGCTAGTGACATGGAAAAAACAAATGAACAAATCTTTGGATTTTAAAATCAATGTATCTTTGTATCTAAATATCAAAATGAATAAGGAACAAATTTAACAAATTTGTGTCTAAATGTCTACATTTCTTTAGGAAAATAATACTTTTTAAATTTTAAAAACTAAACTCTAATGAAATTTGGTGAACTAAAAGTAGGTTCTAATTTCTTTTAATTGCAGTCTTTCGTTCCACCAAACTTTTTTTTCCTATAGTTTTTTTCTATCTCAACAAAAGATTCTTGTTTCTATATAAATTTTCAGATTTTTAGTCTTATTGGTTAAATCAAATTTTATATTCATAAAACATAAGCTTATATATGCATATTATACATCCATACATGGCTTAGATAAGGGACATTAATATAGCTTAGATAATTTTCTTATGAGAACTCATTATGTTATTGTGAAACCTAAACTTTGCAATGTCATAACTATAATCACTTTTTTAAGAAAAAAATTTGGCCAAGGAAACAAAAAAAACTTATTTTGAAAACTAATCATTTCATTTTGTTATTTCCAAAAACTACCCTTTCAATTTTTTTTTTGTTTCAAATGGATAGAGGATATTTTTATAATATTACTCCATATTATATTATTTTCTTTTGATCAAACCAACAAACTAAATAATGTTTTTTTTTTTGCAATTGCGCAAATTAACTCTTACTTTCAACTAACTCTCTATATATAGAAAAAACTAAATAAAAAAAGTAAAAAGTCTTTTGTGTGTGTATTGGCATATTGTCATAATTTGAGTTAAATTTTAAGATTTCTCTTTTATTTAGAAGAATATAGTTACCTTTTAGTTAAATTCCCAAAAAAAAGAAACACAAGTCATAAATTTTTTAAAATTTGATTTTAAACCACAAAAAAACAGTGTATAATATCTGGTTATATTTATTCAAAAAAAAATCTTATTGTAATTATAAATTACAGATCTAAAAGTCAAATACGTTTCCTTAAAAAAATCTAGAACCATTGGATTAAACACCAAATCATAAAATCAACGGTGTAAAAAACATAAGGCCAAAACGGTGAAGAAGTATGTCGTTTTGAACTCGATATAAAAACAAAAGCAAGAGGCGTATCTCTCATTTGCAACAGAAGCTAAGCTTCACCCACTTTTCTTCTTCTTCTTCTCGCTCTCTTTCGCTGTGTTGATCATCATCATAAGAGTGTTGAAACGACAGAGAGAGACGCCGTTTTGGAGAGATAGAGAGAGAGATGTCAGGTCTCGAAGATATCAAGAACGAGACTGTTGATCTGGTATTGATTTTTTTGATTCACTTTTATCATAATCATCATGCACACAAAGTGTTCGATGATTTGCTTCAATGAAAAAAAATTAGATCTTTTCTCTTTGCATGATTCTAACACAAATGATTTATTTTCTGATGATTGTAATCGCTATTTTCATCGATCCCATGATAAAAGAAATGATTTTGTTAACTATTTTTCAGTGAAATTAATCATATTAAATCAAAGATTAGCAACAAAAAAATTCAGTTTTGATCACTGTTCATTAGAGAAAATGAGAGAGAAGTAGATCTACGTTAACTATACAAACACATGTGAAGAAAAAAATTATAAAAAAAAAGATAAAGCTGCGTCACAATAAAGTCTCTTTCAAAAACATTAATTAAAAAAAAGTTTGATTTTTTTGCTTGTGACATAGTCTTCTTTTTAGCTTTCTTTCTTCTGAAAAATCTCTTTACAAAGATAAAGTTTTTTTTTTTGCTGTTAAAGCATTTTCTTAATATTTTTTCAAAATTAATATAAAAGAAGTTTAAAAATTATAAATTTTTTTAATTTTTCTTGTTTGGATTTTGAAGTTTTAGAATATATGATGATGGTACCTTTCCGTAGTACGTTTGTCTTATAGCTAAAACATTATTAGTATTATCATTTGTGAAATCTCCTCGTAGATTGTGAAAAAAAAGTTTGTTTCTTGATTTGTTTTATTATGACTAAAATACCCTTCACCGGACTTTGCCTTTCTCGCCGGAAAGTTGCCACTTTTCATCGGAGGGCCATAACACGTGGTGGTGGTGATGGTGGAGGCGGTGGTGGTGGTCCCTGCCTCCTCCTCCACTAAAGATCACTAACTTGAGTCAACATCGATTGTTTGGAGATTTGTATGAAACTTTTTTTGAAAAAAGTTTTGATCTTTCTACTCTTTTTTGTTTTGTTTGGTGATGTTACTATACATTTCATTTGTATGAATCATTACTGATTAAAATTTTGTGAGGATTCTCAGGAGAAGATTCCGATTGAGGAAGTTTTCCAGCAGCTAAAATGTACAAGAGAAGGATTAACTACACAAGAAGGAGAAGAGAGGCTTCAGTTGTTTGGTCCAAACAAGCTCGAAGAGAAGAAGGTTTTGAGTTTTGGTTCTTTTGTAAATGTTTTGATTGTGAGTTTCTGGGGAACTCATGAGGTTGATGATCTCTCTGGTTTAAAAAAATTAACAGGAAAGCAAAATTCTGAAGTTTCTTGGGTTTATGTGGAATCCACTTTCGTGGGTCATGGAAGCTGCTGCTATTATGGCTATTGCTTTGGCTAATGGTGATGGTCGGCCTCCGGATTGGCAAGACTTTGTTGGTATCATCTGTCTGCTTGTTATCAACTCTACAATTAGTTTTATTGAAGAAAACAATGCCGGAAACGCTGCAGCTGCTCTCATGGCTGGTCTTGCTCCTAAAACTAAGGTAACGTGTTACAGAATGTTATGAAGTTATGCCGGAAACGCTACGAGCTTAAGATGTTTCTGTTTTCCAGGTGCTTAGGGATGGAAAATGGAGTGAACAAGAAGCTGCTATTCTTGTTCCAGGTGATATAGTTAGCATTAAACTTGGAGACATTATCCCAGCCGATGCTCGTCTTCTTGAAGGTGATCCTTTAAAGGTTGATCAGTCTGCTCTAACTGGAGAGTCCCTTCCTGTGACGAAGCACCCGGGTCAAGAAGTTTTCTCTGGTTCAACTTGTAAACAAGGAGAAATCGAAGCTGTTGTTATAGCTACAGGAGTTCACACTTTCTTTGGTAAAGCGGCTCACCTTGTGGACAGCACTAACCAAGTTGGACACTTCCAGAAAGTTCTTACATCCATTGGAAACTTCTGTATCTGTTCAATTGCTATTGGTATTGTGGTGGAAATAATCGTCATGTACCCTATTCAAAAAAGAAAGTACAGAGATGGAATTGACAACCTTTTGGTCCTCTTGATTGGTGGTATCCCCATTGCTATGCCGACCGTCTTGTCTGTGACTATGGCTATCGGGTCTCACAGGCTGTCTCAGCAAGGTGCTATCACCAAACGTATGACTGCTATAGAAGAAATGGCAGGAATGGATGTCCTGTGCAGTGACAAAACCGGAACACTAACTCTCAATAAATTGAGTGTGGATAAGAACTTGGTTGAGGTTTTCTGCAAGGGTGTGGAGAAAGATCAAGTCCTACTATTTGCAGCTATGGCTTCTAGGGTTGAGAACCAGGATGCTATTGATGCAGCCATGGTTAACATGCTTGCTGATCCTAAGGAGGTATAACTCTTTCGGTTTGAATTACTTCTGTGGCGAATGTGAGAATTCGAGAAAACAAGTTCTTATGTTTCACTTGGATTTTCGTAGGCCCGAGCTGGAATCAGGGAGGTTCACTTCCTTCCATTCAACCCTGTGGACAAGAGAACTGCTTTGACTTACATTGACTCTGATGGTAACTGGCACAGAGTCAGCAAAGGTGCTCCCGAGCAGGTGATGAATCTTCATCTTTCCCTTGCAGATGTTAGTTTTTTCCATTTATTTGGTCCAACTAATTCAATTCTCCCATACAGATCCTCGACCTTGCCAATGCCCGTCCTGACCTTCGGAAGAAGGTACTCGCTTGTATTGACAAGTACGCCGAGCGCGGTCTAAGGTCACTTGCAGTTGCTCGTCAGGTACTTATTTACCACTTATCCTATAGTTTGAGACTTATGTGACCTTTGTTTTGCGTGGAAGCAAATGTTCAACTGTGTTCTTATTCCTTTTTTAGGTGGTACCCGAGAAAACAAAAGAAAGCCCAGGTGGACCATGGGAGTTTGTTGGCTTGTTGCCTCTTTTTGACCCTCCAAGACACGATAGTGCTGAAACCATTCGTAGGGCTTTAAATCTTGGTGTTAATGTTAAGATGATCACCGGTAACTATACTTACTCTTCATCTTTTTTCATGAAATCTATGTCTATGTAGATGTTTACCCCTAACTAGCGCTCTAACTACGTTGCCAGGTGATCAACTTGCTATTGGTAAGGAAACCGGTCGCAGGCTTGGAATGGGAACCAATATGTATCCATCTGCGGCTCTTCTCGGTACTGACAAGGACGCGAGCATTGCATCCATTCCTGTTGAGGAGTTGATTGAGAAGGCTGATGGATTTGCTGGTGTCTTTCCAGGTTATAACTTGCTTTCAGACTTATTCCTCATCATTTGTTCATTAGAAAGGTTTTGTTACATTGATCCAAGCTTTTGCCTTCTTATTGCAGAGCATAAATATGAGATTGTGAAAAAGCTGCAAGAGAGGAAGCACATTGTTGGAATGACTGGTGACGGTGTCAATGATGCTCCTGCTTTGAAGAAAGCTGACATTGGTATTGCTGTGGCCGATGCTACTGACGCTGCTCGTAGTGCTTCAGATATTGTTCTCACCGAACCTGGATTGAGTGTTATCATCAGTGCAGTGCTCACTAGCAGAGCTATCTTCCAGAGAATGAAGAACTATACCGTAATTTTGTTCTCACATTATGCCCACTCCTTGTGTTTGTTTGCATCAGAAACTAATAACTTTTTTTTCCTGCTTACGACAGATTTATGCAGTCTCAATCACAATTCGTATTGTGGTAAGTAGACACCCCGAGTAGATAACTATCTCTGCTTTAGCATTATTTTTGTTTATTTTGTGTAATGATCATATTGTGTTGTAACTTTTTGCAGTTTGGTTTCATGCTTATTGCTCTGATATGGGAGTTTGACTTCTCAGCTTTCATGGTTCTGATTATTGCCATCCTTAATGACGGTTAGCAAATGACCTCACTTTTCTATACAGTGTCATAATCCTATATCTTACGGTTGTATGTGTTGTTATCTATTAGGTACTATCATGACAATCTCAAAGGACAGAGTCAAGCCATCTCCCACACCAGATAGCTGGAAGCTCAGAGAAATTTTCGCCACTGGAATTGTGCTGGGAGGCTACCAAGCTGTTATGAGTGTTATTTTCTTCTGGGCTGCTCACAAGACCGACTTTTTCTCGGTAATCATCATCATCATCATTTTCAGTAAAGGAGCCAGGGCTTTTGTTCCGAGTCTTAAAAATATTATTTCACTTTTGATGTGCAGGACAAGTTTGGTGTGAGGTCAATTAGGGACAATAACCATGAACTAATGAGTGCTGTTTACCTACAAGTTAGTATCATCAGTCAAGCTCTTATTTTCGTCACCAGGTCAAGGAGTTGGTCGTTTGTTGAACGTCCTGGCGCATTTCTCATGATTGCCTTCGTTGTTGCACAACTGGTAAGAACATTAACTACACATATTTCTCGAGAATTCGATTAGGTAACACTCCAATTGAAATTCACTCACTGTTCCTCCCAAATGCAGATTGCAACTTTGATTGCAGTGTATGCCAACTGGACATTTGCGAAGGTGAAAGGTATCGGTTGGGGATGGGCGGGTGTAATATGGATTTACAGTATCGTAACATACTTCCCGCAGGATCTTTTTAAGTTTGCCATTCGATATATCTTGAGTGGAAAGGCTTGGGTCAGCTTGTTCGACAACAGGGTACGCAACACAACTAACTAACTCTCTGACCTCTGATGATAATATTTTGCTAATGGTTTCTGCTTTTACCTTTAACAGACTGCTTTCACGACGAAGAAAGACTACGGTATTGGTGAAAGAGAAGCTCAATGGGCACTTGCTCAAAGGACATTGCACGGTCTACAACCAAAAGAAGATGTTAATGTCTTCCCAGAGAAAGGAAGTTACAGAGAATTGTCTGAGATCGCCGAGCAAGCCAAGAGAAGAGCTGAGATAGCTAGGTAAAGTAGTACTTCGATTTAAAATCGATCTCGATGGATCCTGATTCTGATTGTGTTGAATCTTATGTTGTGACAGGCTTAGAGAACTTCACACATTGAAAGGACATGTGGAATCAGTTGCAAAGCTTAAGGGCTTAGACATTGATACAGCAGGACATCACTACACTGTGTAGTTGAGAGTTTGCACAACACAAGAACATTATTACAAAAACCAAAACCAAAGCCCTTTCATGTTTTGTTTTTGTCTTTTCACAAATCACTCTTCTAAGGTCAAATACAATAGAGGGAAAGGAACTTTGTGTATTGTCATAACTCTTTCCAAAACTCTTTTTTTTATTGTTGTTGTTTAGTCATATTGTTGTTCCTTAAACTTCTAATAAAAAAAAAAAGCTTTGCAAAATTTGACTTTGAAGAAATAAAAGCATAAAGCCTTGGTGTTATGGAACTTTTGGGTGCTTTAATGTTCTTTCTTTAGTTTCCTTAAAGTATGATTCCAAAATGCCTAAGGAAAAACAAAGATAAAGATGTGGATCTCTTGTGATATGAACAAGTTTTTAAGAGGTGCCATTGAGTTGAGTAAGAGGGTACTTGAAGTGAACATAAAGAAGTTGAGACCAAACTTCTATTGAAACAAATTTTAGAAGGGCAAGGAAGAGGAGTCATTGAATTGAGTAAGAAATGCTGATTGAGGATGAAGAAGTCGATGGAGAAAAGGAAGCTAGCAAGGAGGAACTAAACATCAAGGATGATTGGACCGAGCTAAAGGCACCAAAGGTGGAGCTCAACCACTTTCAACCAGGCTTAGGTACGCTTTTCTTGGACCAAATTCTACTTATCCCGTCATAGTTAGTGATGATGAAATAACTTTGCTTCTAGGTGAGTTAAGAAAGTTTAGAAAGTCTATAGGTTTTTCTCTAGATGACATTAGAAGAATTTCATCATCACTTTGTATGCATAGAATCTACTAAAAAGACAATCTAAGTCATCCATTTAGCAACAAAGAAGGCTTAACCCAAACTTAAAAGAAGTAGTTGAGAAAGAAATCTTGAAATTACTTGGCTCGGGAATCATATATCCTTTCTCTGATAGTACTTGAATGTCTCCGGTCCATGTAGTTCCCGAAAAGGGTGGTGTAACCATGATTAAAATGACAAAAATGAATTGATTGTAAAAATCGTCAAATGACATAGGATGAGGATAAATTATATAAATTGAATTCATCTATTAGTAATGATCATTTTTGGTCGCCATTCATTAACCAAATGTTAGAAAGATTAATTCATTATTCGTTATATTGCTTTCTTGATGGAAGTTCGGGATTTTTTTCAAATTTCTGTCTATCCTCAAGATTAAGAGATAACAACTTTCACTTGTCCTTATGGTACATTCGCTTATCAAAGGATGCCAACTGAATTATGTAATGCTACTAGTAACATTTCAACGGTGCATAGTGTCCATCTTCTCGGATCTCATTGAAGACATTATGGAAGGATACATGGATGACTTTTTGGTCCACATGGAATGAATCTTCTTTTCGTGTTTGCCTTTCCAATCTTTGTAGAGTTCTCAAGTGATGTGAGAATACAAGCATTGTCATAAATCGGGAGAAATGCCACTACATGGTGAAATAAAGAATGAATTATGCTACACTACACATTCTTAATTAGTAGCATAATGCACTATACAAATTACCAAGTTGACATAAATCAAAGATTCTCCTCACCAAAAAAAGTTGTAGTCTCCCTTGATTTAATCATGACCACTTCCTCTTAAATAGCCTTTTAACATTCTTCATAGAATCAATTTCGAATTTAAAACTTAAAAAACTTTCAACCTCTCCTATATATAATACTATATTTAAAAAAATTTCACTTCTTTTCTTCAAAATAACATTTTCTCTTTTCAATTTTCTATAATTTCATTTCAAGAAATGGTTGAAGGAATATTGTCTAAGGCATTGTGGATTGTTGCCACCACCTTGTTTGCAGCGGCTACGGTTGTTTCCGGGCAACAACTGCCGTGTTACTTTGTGTTCGGAGACTCATTTTTTGATAGTGGCAACAATAATAATTTGCAATCTAAGGCCAAAGTCAACTTTTCACCTTATGGTATTGACTTTCCCGACGGTCCGACCGGCCGGTTTACCAATGGCCGTACTATTCCGGATATTATCGGTTAGTCTATTTTTGAAAAGTTAGAAAAATCATGAAAAAATAAAAAACATTAACACTTAAGTTTTTAAAAAAAAAGTTAATGTAGTGATAAAACATATATATCTACAAATATATTTTAATACCATTTCGTAAAATATTGAAGTTCGTGACATCACTCAAAAACTTCCTCTTTTTTGTTGGAATGTAAAACTTTATTTCAAAAAATTCGGTTTACTAATGAATGCAATTGTTCCTAATTATTCTTGAAAAGTTAACTAGCTTGAGTCAATGTGTTTCTCTTCAGGGGAACAATCAGGTTTTAAGGATTTCATTCCGCCATTCGCGGAGGCTTCGCCGGAACATGCGCACACCGGGATGAACTATGCTTCCGGTGGAGCTGGACTTCGCGAAGAAACTAGCCAACATTTGGTAAGAAGTAAGATTTAGGACCTTAAACAAGTAGTTAAAAAAAAGGATCATATGTTTGTGACAAATAATTTGCATTTAATATCTCATTACTATAAGCTTCTTATGACAAAGAAAACTATAAAACTTAACACAATTCTCTCATTTCTTGACAAATGATGATGTGAACCGTATAACAATTTCTTAGAAACTATTTTTTTCTTAGAAACTATTTTTTTATCGTCTGAATTATTACTACTGCTATTACAAATTTTGGGAAACAACTACAAAATATTAGAAACTATTTTGTTTTCGACATTTCTAATATATTAGATGACAAACATTACAAAGGAACGAACTCACTAAAAAAAAACAATCTTATATATATATATATATATATGCAAAAAGAAAAATCCTTAATCTTAAATTGATGTTCCCATATTTATTTACATTACTAAATTTTTCATAATCATAAAACATTCAATGTTATACGAATTCGATGACGCGATATGGTTATAAAAAATCGACTAAATAATCATTGATTTTTTTATAACCATATTGCGTCATCGAATTCGTATAACATTATAAAAAATTGACTAAATAATCATTGATCGAGCGGCACAAGTGGTACAGTGGTTACCACCTCTGTTGGCCAAGCTCACTTACCTGGGTTCGAACCCGAAGTGATGCCCTTTTCAGGGAACTACTAAGTCACTAGACTGATGACAAAAAAAAAATCATTGATCTTTGGTTATATATAGGGTGATAGAATCAGTCTAAAGAAACAAATAGAGAATCACAAGAATGCGATAGAGAATGCGAATGTGGAAGCAGAAAGATTACAACAATGTCTCTACCTAATCAATATAGGAAGCAACGATTACATCAACAACTACTTCATGTCACAACCTTACAACACCGGTCTTCGCTTTAAGCCTAATCAATATGCATATTCTCTAACCATACTCTACCGTATTTACTTAAAGGTATAACTAGAGTTTGATGTGAGCGACCACGATGGTGGTTTTTAAATTTTATATATTCAATTTATGATTAATTTGTTTAAATTTTTGGAGTATCAGATTCGAGATTTTCGGTGTTTTGAGTTTAAGATTCAAGTTTAGGTTGAATTTTTCAAAAAAAATTCAGTTATTTAAAATTTTGGGTTTTGGTACGAGTTCAGTTTGGATAATATTTGATACCTGAAATACCGTGAAACAAAACCCGTTAGGATATTTCTTTATTTAAAAATCTTAGATGACTAAACTTAAATTTTTATGGTTTTTATAAATTATTCTTAAATACGGTATCTTTATAACTATATTTTTAAATGTCTTCGAAAATCTTTTGATTTGTATATATTTGATAAAATTTCTACGAAAAATTCAATTAAAAAAAAAACACATGAAAAAGTTGTGTACTATTAAAAGATGGAACAATTTAGATATGTTTTGTGATGGAACATAGGGGTATGTTTTTAAAATTACCTAATAAATATTTCTTTAAAATACTACTCTCTTTTTGTTTGTAGAGTTTGCATAGTCTAGGAGCAAGGAAGGTAGCACTTTTTGGGCTCGGTCAGATCGGTTGCACACCAAAAATGATGCAGTCTCATGGCGGCGGTGAAGGTTGCGCGAAAGAAGTGAACGACGCAGTGGCGATTTTCAATAAGAATGTTCATGACCTTGTCAAGGATTTCAATAAGAAGGTCCAAGATGCTAAGTTTACCTTCGTTGATCTCTTCTCTGGTGGAGATCCCTTAGCTTTTGGTATTTTAGGTAAAAATACAACTTCATACTTATATTTCCACATCATATATAAATTTTATTCGTCCAATCAAAGATCGCAATCTATAGAGAAAATGAGTCGTTTTTACGTATATATATTTTTTAAATGGACTAGTTTTAAAGGCTAAAATTTTTTCCTTAATGAGAACCACAAACCCATACTTGTCGCGCTTGAGCTCAGGATTCGCTATGATTCCTATCAAACTTAAGTTTTTTATACTAGATACATATAGACTAGTGTTTTCTCAATTAGTGCCAACACCTTCATTGATAGTTTGAGTGTCTTGTAAATTATAATATGAATGGATCTTTTAAGATACCAAAAGTAAAAAGTATAAAATATTATTATGATCAAATAATATCTTTTCTCTTTTATATGCCTAATTAGGTTTTAAGGTTGGAGACAAGGGTTGTTGCACAATATCCCCGGGAGAAGAACTTTGCACCCCGAATGAGCCAGTTTGCGCGAATCGGACTGAGTATGTCTTTTGGGACGACATTCATAGCACCGAAGCCACTAATATGATAGCGGCTAAAGGCGCCTTTGATGGACTCCTAACTAACCCATATAGCATCTTCCAGCTTGTGAAACAATAGAGGCTAGTTTGTTACACAATCTACAAAAAAATAAATGTGTATATTATACTTAATGTATAACAAATTTTTGTTCAAATACACACTTTTGTATAAGAGATTTCTTTGTATTTAAACCTAATATAAGTTTAGATCTATTGGATGAGGCCTTTGGGGGTAGGTAAGTTCAACATTTGAGATGGCATATGATCAAAGGTATTGATGACATTCATGTCCACTTAGGTGCAAAGTCCTCATCAATTTCCTTAGGATAGTAGAAGATCATAATGGTTTTAATTGGGCTACATAATTAAAGTTGTGTCGTGTGTATGTGTGCAAGATAACTACTTTACACTATGATAGTGAACTATATTAGATTGTTTTCTTGCATCAGATGACAGTGATCGTCAAATCTTCATGTTATTACCAAATGAGACCGAGAAAATAAAATTTCTCGAACGAATAACGGAAAATTTTAATTGGCAACATAATTAAGGTTATGTCATAAATTTCTTCATCTTTTGTGGTTCGAATAGTTATGTTCATTTTTTTTGTAGTTTCTGTAATTATGAGTTTTTTTCCTTTATTTATCTTGGGTGTTAAGTGTTTTATTTGCTTTGTCTCTTTAAGAGAACACATAATTTACTTAAAGTACTTGATTTGGTGATCGAAAGTGAATATTTTGATCCATATCGTGACAGAAAATTGATGAGAACTGATATTGATAGTGTCATACTATGCAATGGTAAATGGTCACGATTAAGAGTGTTATAAAATTCTGCGAATGCATCAAGAAACTTTTAGATGTTTGTGTTGTAGTTTGGAGAATGATTATGGACTGCAAGAATCACTTTCTGCTTTTTATGTTGAGTCTACGTATTTCGGTTCGGGTTTAGACTTCAGATAAAATGTCCAGTTCTTACGATCGTTGTCGAGTAGCACTAGCTCCGACATGTCAACAATTATTTTCTTGATTCTGACAAAAAAAACTATTATTTCCTCTGTTTCACAAAAATTGTCATTCTGACATTTTTAACAAAGATTAAAAAATTGTTAAAATGTCTTATATGCCTTTCATTACTATTTAAAAATAAATTATCTCTCTAACTAATACATTAAAAGAGAGAGCTTAAAACCTAAATTTTGTTGATAAATTTTCATCGAAAACGTAAAACGACATTTTTTATGAAACGAAAGTATTATTTTTGAATATCGTGTTGACAACGTAACTAGATCCCGAGTTTTAAGGGATTCATGGCGTGCTTGATCTTCAAACAAACTTATATACACAGCTTGCTCATTGTAGAAATTATCGCAATTATTAACATGGCTGCGTCTACTTTGCAAACTTTTGTTTCCTCTTTTGTCAAACTATAACAAAAACAAATTTAAAATCTATTTCAAAAAGCACAACAATTGTTTTTCTTGTTAAGAATCTTAACATGACACGTAACTTTTCTTATTCCAACTCATTTATGAGTTGACTACTAATAATTTTTCTAAAAAAAAAACTAGTTGACTATATTAAACTTTTTTAAAAAAAAAGTCAACGGATTCTGAATCATCTGGTCATAAATTTTTTTAAAAAATATATCAAATTAGCATCCTTAATTTAACCATTATATCTATTTTGGTACATATACTTGAAATAGAATTTTAATTCTGTCACGTCTCTGTATAAATAGACATTTCTCTATTCATTAACATTGCCATCTTTAGGTTTTTGGTAACCGATTTTCAAAAAATGGCAGAGGGAATATTGAAGGCATTGTTGTTCATTTTCGCGGCCACGGTATTTACCATGGCCGGAGTAACTCGTGGACAACGAGTTCCTTGTTATTTCGTTTTCGGAGATTCTGTCTTCGACAACGGTAACAACAATGGCTTGAAAACCTCTGCCAAAGTTAACTATTCACCTTATGGTATTGATTTCGCTAGAGGTCCTACTGGCCGGTTCAGCAACGGCCGTAATATTCCCGATGTTATCGGTTAGTATCTTCGTTTATTACTTTAATTTTTCTTTTTTGATAACTGGGAGGTTTAGGGTGAATATAGCCGTCGACTAGTCCACTCTTCGGATTTTCTAATAGACCTAAAACGTGGTACCATTTTCGACTAACTAAGTGGAGATGAAGGTGTATGTTTCCATAAGGAATCGAACCTGAAGAGGATGAATTTAAACCTTTCCTGAAATCCTTGTTTTGGACCAAATGCTGATAAAACTACCAAAAAAGTTTAGTGCTAAAATAGTATGTCTAACATAAAGTTTAGTTGGTGATTAGTGAATAACATAATAATAACATAATAATGGAGTTAAAAATTAGACTAAATATAATCCTATGTACAATAATAGTCATAAATGCTAATCAAGGTACCATTTTAGTAGATAATTAAGATTTTCTTTTTAAATATTTTTTTATAAATATGCGAAATGTATTAAAAACAATTTCTTGGAGAAATTAAAAATAACAAAAACAAAACTCATGCATGATTTATTTGTGTTTATCATTCATAACTAAGAAAATTTTCGTTTGTTATATGAATTTGAGTGATTTTTTTTTGTTGACAGCTGAACTAATGGGATTCACCGGTTACATTCCACCATTCACCGGAGCATCGCCGGCACAAGCTAACACCGGGCTAAATTACGCTTCTGGCGGCGGCGGAATTCTAGAAGAAACTAGCCAACATTTGGTAAGAATGGGACAAACTTAAGAGAGCTAATATTCACTTTAAATAATTTCATTCATTATTTTTTCATTAGGTAATTCATTTTCATTAATACTATATTATCAAGAAAATTTTATTTTTAGATTTCAAAATTTTATTTTCATTAATACTATATTATCAAGAAAATTTTATTTTTTAGATTTCAATTAAAAAAAGCTTAAGCTCAAAATACCATGAATCACAAGGAATTAAACTTCAAAATATTACAAATGTTTTAAGTGACTAAAAATAGTAATAGATTATATATTAGTTTTCTTTAAAGGGTCATTTAATTTGATAGTTAAAAAGACTTAAAATTAATTACTTATATATGTTGATTATGATATACTTTTATGATGATAGGGTGAAAGAATCAGTTTTGGAAATCAAATAAACAATCACCGGAGGATGATTATGGCGGCGAGAGTGCCACCGGAGAAGCTTAAGAAATGTCTTTACACAATTAATATTGGAAGCAATGATTATCTCAACAACTATTTTATGCCACCTCCATACACTACTCATGGAAAGTTCAATTATGATCAATATGCTCAATTTCTCATTGGACGTTATCGCTCTCTTTTAAAGGTATATAACATCACACACATATATATATATGCTAAATTTTTCAAAATCACCCGAGGTCGCTAGCTCTAATGGAAAGGACGTCGTGGTACGTAAGTTTGAGTCGCTGGGAAGGGCGGTCACCCGATGGCATGGCCCCGTCCTAGGGGATTTACGGACCCTAAACCTTCTGGTCATTAAAAAAAAGAAATTTATGATAAAGGAGTTATATAGATCTTTGACATCGTGGTACGTAAGTTTGAGTCGCTGGGAAGGACGACCACCCGAAGGGTGGACCTTATATGGCATGGCCCCATCTTAAGGGATGTACGGTGTACGGACCCTAAACCTTCTGGTCATCAAAAGAAAAAATTATCATAAAGGAGTTATATAGATCTTTGACATCTTTTATCATAACTTTGATGAGTTTTAAAAAAATTTAATCTTCGTTTTGTATGATCAAGTTATAAGACATTTTTTTTATGTAGTCATTGTATGACCTCGGAGCAAGGAAGGTGGCGATTTTCGGAGTAAGTAAGCTTGGATGCACACCGCGGATGATTGCCTCTCATGGTGGTGGTAAAGGCTGTGCAGCTGATGTGAATACAGCAGTTGTACCATTCAACAACAACCTAAAAGCTCTTGTCAAAGAATTCAACACAAATTTCGCCGATTCTAAGTTCACATTCGTCGATCTTTTTGGTGGCCAAAATCCTATAGATTTTCCTGCCTTAGGTAAGTCAACAAAAAGTAACAATTGGCAAATTGATATACAGTAAAACTTTTATAAATTGATATTGTTGAAACGAAAATATTTTATTAATTTATAGATGTTATATTGTAACAGCGATAAATTTTGTGTTTTCCACAAAGGCTGCTTTTTTTTATTTATTATGTTGCTACAATCTAATCATACATTGTTTGTTGTTTGTAGGGTTCAAGGTATTAGCCAAGAGTTGTTGTACGGTAGAACCAGGGCAAGAGCTATGTGCTGCGAATAAACCGGTTTGCGGTTTACGAAACCAGTATGTGTTTTGGGACAATGTTCACAGCACTGAGGCGACCAATATGCTTGTGGCTAAGGCTGCTTATTCTGGAGTTATTACAAATCCTTATAGCATCTCTTTGCTTGCAACGTTGTAAGGACAATACTAAGAAAATATTGATTCTTTCCGGTTCTTTTATATGAAAATTTAAAATGTAATGATCTTTTGTTCTGTACTCTAAATAAAGACATTTGGTTTCAAAAGATGAAAGTTTGTTTATGAGCAAAGTATATATATGGAGGCGCCTCTATATCCTATATAGTAATAAAACCAAAGTAATATATCAAAAAAAGAAAACCAAAGTTTTAAAATTTTGTCTTTTTCATTTTCTTTTGTTCAAATATATCACGTCACCCTCTGCTATGCGAAACTATAACACATTTGTTTCTGGACACCACACGGGTACGAACTCTTGCTTTCGACCTATTTGCAAACCCGAATGGCGAATCTACCCTTAAACGACTCTCTCACAGGGATTAGTCTGTGCCTATTTGGCCTGGGATTACCAAAAATATCACGTCTCTTTATATTTCTGCCGAATGAATAATAATATTGGCGCCTAATTAACAAGATATCGTTTTTTTCTAACATTGCAAAACATATTGAGAAAGTTTTTGTAATTAGTTAATTACTAGTTTACCAATTACACTTAAGTTAATAAGGTCAACATGTATATATAGGGCACACAACTTTAATTCCTATGTTATTCAATAAGAAAACCTCTTAACACTTAAGATTTCTTGTCATGATATATCTTAGGGACAATACTAAAAAAACAAATCCCATTTTAAATCAATACAAATATATGATAATCTTGTTGTTTAGTGTAAATATTTTATTTATATATATTCCATAGTTCAAATGAAAATGCATAAATATTTGTTACTTGTGTGTTTGTATATAATAAAATAGTACTATAAAACCCTAGATATCTTCATAAAAGTGTTTCTTGAAAGCCTCCATGTGAGCAACTTGTAGACAAGTAGCTAGAATCAGAGAGTCATCATTTCGATCAGGCAATAGCAGCGAGTCGCCGTCGAAGTCATGCGTGCCTGGTCCCATGTAAACCTCCTTGCCCCATCCAAAATCAAGGCCGTACATAGGCAAAGTTAACCAGCTCACAAGTCCAAGATTAGGGTTTCCATAAAAAGGACCTTCCGTGCTTCCCAAGGCATGTAGATCTTGAAACTTCTTTAGATCTTCTTGGTTCTTTAGATACTCTATACCAGTCATCACGTATTCGTTTGTCACATTTTTTATAGCTTTACTGATTTTTGCGGCCGCGAAACCTAACTCGTTTGATATCAATTCACCTATATGTATGCATAGAATTAGTATTGTTAACCTAACTTAAAGCCAAAGAAACAAGACAAGAAAGAAGATTGATCTACATTTTATGTGGATGACAAGCATGTAAAAACACACAAGTCTCAACTAAAGATCATCAAACTCAAATATATATATAACTAGCTGCACATAATGGCTTTTAGTATGAGAGCATAAGAGCATCCTTTATTGCAAATCTCTAAAGTGATCTCATAATAAAATAAAAATGAAAAAGTAAGAACAAAAACTCATGATATTTGATTTTTAGATTTTATAAACTAAGTACAAAAACACTTCAAAATCTAGATTTTCTATAATTTAGGAATCCACTTTTCTCAAAATCATGAATGGTGAAAAATAATAGTTTTTGAAAATTCAAAAACCAAAAAACATTACCAATCAAAGCCTATTAATTGGTTTAGTTTTATTTATAAAATAAAATTTATTTATAATACTAGCTTAGATTAAGATATTAATATTATACGATTGAGAAAATCATTTTAGAAACTCAACCGATAAGGATGCTCTAATTTATTCGGTTTACGAGATTCAGAAAATGGATAATAAACAGTTTCATATATATTTTTAAAAATGGAAAACTTTTTCAAAAGTAATTTAAAATCAACACACTCAATTTTTTTTTAAATATATTAGGTAAGATAACATATTTTTTTAAAAAAAAAATAAAGTTTGGTGTATATTAGGTTTAGGGTTAACCAAAGAAAATATAGACAAAATGTACCAGAGCATAAGAGCATCCTTATTGCAAGTCTCTAAAGTGATCTCACAATAAAATAAAAATGAAAAAGTAAGAACAAAAATCATGATATTTGGCTTTTAGATTTTATGAACAAAATATACAAATTCTTCAAAATCTAGATTTTCTGTAATTTAGGAATCTACTTTTCTCAAAATCATGAACCGTGAAAAAATATTGAAAATTCAAAAACGAACGCAAAAATCATTACCAATCAAGGTCTAAATAAAAAGACACATATATAGATCCATACAATTGGTTTAGTTTCATTATAAAACAAAACTTAATTATAATACTAGCTTATATTTAAGATATTAATATTATTCCATTGAGAAAAACTCATTTTAGAAACTCAACCGATAAGGATGCTCTAATTTATTCGGTTTAGGTGATTCAGAAAAAGGATAATAAACAATTTCCTATATATTTTTAAAATTGGAGAACAGTTTTTAAAGTAATTTAAAATAGGCTTTTTTAGATATTATGTGAGATAACATTTTAAAAATTAACAAATTTTGGTGTAGATTATAGGTTTATGGTAATTTTATCTATTAACCAAAGAAAATAATAGATAGGTTTATGGTAATTTTATCTATTAACCAAAGAAAATAATAGATAAAATTTGGTGTATATTATAGGTTTAGGGTTAACCAAAGAAAAAAATAGACAAAATGTACCGGAGGTGCTTGCTGCGACCACATCAAGAGTGGCATTGCCAAAGTAACCATGTGGTAGAGGTGGCTGCACGCGACTTCGCGTATCTACACAGATGCCTAAAGCCGTGGGCTGCTCCGCGGAGTGCCCACGTGCTTTACAGGCGCATCGCCACACGTGTCCCGTAACCGTCTCGTACCTTGTAAACCCTCTAGTTGGATCAGCATATTTGCTTGTATTCACTCTGCTTTTAAGCTTTTCAAGCTGAGGCTTACTTAGCCTCAGCATCGCTACTGTCGTTTTCTTTTTTCTTTCTTCTACATTGTCCGTTTCCCCGATCAAAAACGGCGGTTGTTCGAACTCTTTATGGTCGAATCGCGGTGGAGATGCAAACGGTGGAAGCGGTTCATTAGCCCAGAGGACTTTCCTGTCAAGGAATGGAACCGTTTCTAACGGTTCACCACGCGCGATTCTTGCCCATTCCGACATGAAATGAAGTGCGCTTTGTCCATCGACAACCGCGTGCGAAACGTTAACGCTAAGGCTTAATTCGCCGCATTTGAATTTAGTAACTTGAGCTAAAAACAGAGGAATCGTTTCGATAGGGTTTTTATAGTTTACTTGCGGCATAAGTTTCTCGAATTCTGGCGTGGGAGAGAAGTCATCGAAATCCGAAAGCTTTCCCTCGGATTCGGCTTCGATGAATGTCACTCCCTGACCGTTACAATCGATCTCTAACCGCCCCCGGGGGAGCCACCGGAGACGGCCGGCAAGAGGGTAAAAATGAAAAAGCGCACGGCTCAATGAAATTTTTAGGGTTTCAACTACATTGCCTTTGAATGATTCAGATGGCTTGTCATAGAAGTAAACGGTAGGGACATGAGTTATTGTACCAACTTGATCCCATTCGGTTAAAGGAAACCGACCGGTCCATGTTGGTTCAGCTGGTACAATGGTGTAAGTATTTATCAAGATAATAGGTGCCATATTCACAATCACAAAACCCTAATTTTCTCAAGATAATGTTTTATATAACATATTGACTCTAATGAGTATATATCATAATTTTATAGTACTTGATATTAAAAATGTATTTGTCGTGATTTAGTTTGTTTCCTTGTAAACAGCTTATTTGATGGAAGTGATAACAAAGTTTGTTTTTGTTTTGCATCATCATGCTTATTGTACTTTTTAAAATTTCATTCACAAATCCGAGTAATATACATATATATATATATATATATATGGTTAAAAGTAATGTTATTTCTCTAGAAGCATATCCATTAAAGTTTATTATCATGGTCAAATACATTCTAAAAATAATTTGCCAATTATGCCAAAAAAAGCTATTTTATACAATGAGAAAACCAAAAAAGTTTTTATATTAAATTGGTATGTTTCTTCCATCTTGATTACAATGTAATCATATAGAACTAAGAAACATAAGATTACAAATTTACTACCAAAAAAAAAACTAAAGAGAAAAAATAAAAAATTTCAATGTTTTTTAGTTTAGTGGTCGCTAATGATTTAACCACTAGTGATTTGTTAATGTTTGTATACTCATAAGGAGTTACGTTCAATTTATTAAGCATTTGAAATTATGCATATTTTTGGAAACAAGCTTACCAAGAATATGTAACATATTGCATATGGAACCATCCATCGTGGTCATCTACATAATGTGTAACGATCTATTAATTTTACCAAAGAAATAAATTTATATATCAATGGATTGATTCATGTTTTGTTTTCATGTTGCATGAGTTTCTATTTGTTAAATGTAAATGAGATTTATTATGATTAAGTCATCTTCTTTTTGTTATCTACATCATTGATATTTAATCCAATCTAATTCAATTACAAATGAATCATTTTTTTATGATATATAAGATAATAAAATAACGAATTTAAAATTTAAATAATGTATGAGATGACAAACAAAAACTTTCAAAATTAAAAGACAAAAAAAACACTCCACTAATGGTTAGACTGGTCGCTAGTTAGACCATGTTTTTGTGTCAGTCTCGTTAGAGTATTTTTAAAATCCGGGTCAAGTTCAGTTCGAGTATATCCGGATTCGGGTCAGTTTTAGTAACTTAAAGAAAGCATAAATATATTTGAAATTATTTCAGATTCGATATGGGTTCACGTATTTTTCGGGTTGTGATTCATATATTTTCAGACTTTTAAAGTTTTTTCAGTTTTTCCGGTATTTTTAGTTTTTCACGGGTATTTAAGATTTCAGATTTGAAGTTTTCGATTTTTTTTTTGGCTATTTGGGGTTTCGGGTTCAGAGTTTTCGGGTTTTTTGGGATCTTCGAATTTTTCGAGTAATCTATTTATATTCGTGTTTGGTTTTGAAGATACTTCCTATCCGAGATACCTTGAAACAAAACCCATTTGGATATTTGAATTGGATTCAGTTCGGTTATGTTCGAGTCTTCAGGTTTTTCTATCTGTAAGAGTATCTCCATTCCAACTCTATTTTCAACTCTAAAATAGAGTAAGAATAAAGTTGAATTATTCTATAATTTGATATAATCTTACTCCATTCCATTTTGAAGTTAGAAATGAATTAATATGGTAATAAAGTCTAATTATATTTTAGTGTAAAAAATAAAGTAATGCTATAAAAAAAATTGTATAGTTAAAAAAAAAATTAGTCGCTAGTTATAATCTCCTCATTAGGTAATCCATGGCCCATATAAAAAAGCCCAAAGTAGACGGTAGATTAAATAAACCCTAGTTTAAACCCGCCCGACTAGGGTTAAACCAAACCCGGACCCGACTGAATCTTCTCTGTCTTGCTCCGTCTCTTTAACAGACGATCGAATTCGAAGTTCACACAAAAAAAAAACTCAGAGCTCTCTCTCACACGATAATGGAAGGCGAAGAAGAAACATCGAATTTCACTTTGGTGACAAGGAAGCCATGCTTCGATCTACCAACAGCTTGCCCTAATTGTCTTCCCGCTTACATTTACTTGAAACTAGCTCAGCTTCCTTTTGAAATCGCCTTCAATTCAACCTTCCCTGATTCAGGTTCTCTTCTTCTTCCTTTCTCTGTTTCGATTCGTTTGTGTTGTATCGATCTTTGATTGTTTGAATTTTGGATTCGAATAGTTCTGGATTTGAATTCGTAATCAGAGGTTATAGTTAGGTTTTTGAACTTTGAAGGATTCGTTTCGAGAGAAGATACTCTGGATATGAAGTTTCACAATGTCTTTCATATGGTTTTTTGGTTTGAAATGCTCTTCAAAATCTTGTATAATTTTGAAATTATCGTTCTTATTCTGGAGAAATGTTCGATCAAATCTCCAGAACTTCTCTATAGGCATCTCCCTTAGTCACTGATTTACAAATTTCTGCATTAGATTTTTTTTAAGTTTGCGTATTGACCGATTTAGATTTCTTTGGTTTAATGGTAGATGAGCTTCCGTACTTTGAATATGGTACATATGTCGCATATAACAATGATGAAGATGGAGGTGTTAGTGTTGTATTGATGCTTGGTTGTATCGAATACAACACTAACACGATAATGTCGCATCTCCCTTCTCTGTTTCGATTCGTTAGTGTTGTATTGTATCGATGCTTGGTTGTTAGACTATTAGCTTGAATTTTGATTCGAATAGATCTGGATTCGAATTCGTAAATCGGAGTTTTATAATTAGGTTTTGAGGTTTTCCGTTGTTGATGTTCTTTGAACTTTGAAGGATTCGTTTCGAGAGAAGATACATCATAACATTTGTGAAAAAATTTCTGGGATATGAAGTTTCACAATGTCTTTCATATGGTTTTAGTTGAAATACTCTTCAAAATCTTATATAATTATGAAGTTATCGTTCTTATTCTGGAGAAATGTTCGATCAAATCTCCAGAACTTCTCTGTACGCATCTCCTCTTGGTCACTGATTTACAAATTTCTGCATTAGATTTTTCTTCTAAGTTTGCATGTTGACCGTTTTATTGTTTGTTTTTTTGGCTTTATGGTAGATGAACTTCCGTACTTTGAATATGGTACGTATGTCGCATATAACAATGAAGACGGAGGTGTGATTGAAAAACTGAAGAAAGATGGAATTGTCAATCTGGACTCTCAAGTCCAGTCTCTTCCGGATTACTTACCGTTGAAGGCTCTTATCGTTTCTTGGCTGGAAGAAGCGCTTACATATGAACTATGGGTTGGTACCGAGGGAATATCTGTATCGAAAATCTACTATTCAGATCTTCCTTGGGTGATCAGCAAAGTCCTTTTTTATAAGCAAACGTACATGGCCAAGAACCGTTTAGGAATCACCAAAGAAAACGCAGAGCAAAGAGAAAAACAGGTGGGTTTTGGCTTATGTTTCGTTGTTAATTAAGAAGACTGTGTTAGTTAGCTACTAAAGTTTCAAGGTCTTTAATTTAACAGATATACAAGAAGGCAAGTGAGGCGTATGAAGCATTGTCTACTAGGTTAGGCGGGCAAAAGTTTCTCTTTGAAGACAGGTACTGCAACCATATCGACAAAATTTGATTCTTTCTCTTATTATAAAATGATTGAGAATGTTTCTCGTATTCTCTTTTCTACAGGCCTTCGAGTTTGGATGCTTTCTTTCTCTCACACATCCTTTTTACAATTCAAGTATTACCGGTGAGAAGCTTAAAAATTTCCACCTTATATAGCCTTTGAAACTTTTGGTTAAGTAGTTTTCAATATGGGGCATGATCAGGAAACATCTGTGCTTCGTCTCAAACTTCTGGAAAACAGTAATCTTGTTAGTTATGCTGAGAAACTTAAGTCAGAGTTCCTCGTGGCCTCTTCGTCATCTCCTTCGCCTCCACTTCACTCATTCCCTTCCTCCTTTTCAAGAAAGGGTAAGACGCATTAAAACGCGTATATACTCTTAAAAATTTCTTATTACGCATGTGCGAAGCAAAATGAATCTCATATGTTGTTTAGCTTCGAAGCCGAAGAGCAAACCAAAGACGGAAAAGACCGAAGAGGAGAAAAAATTCAAGAAAAGAGCAAGATTCTTTCTAGCTGCTCAATTTCTAGCCGTCGTTGTTTACTTATCCGTGATGGGAGGAGGTGGTTTCGACGAACTGGAGTATGAAGATGAAGATGACTAAACATCTAAAGCTTCTCTTATCAACTAGACCGGTCACTGGTAACTCTCAGGCAATCCCTTGAACCGATATAGTCTCTCTTCTTTTTTCTTGAACTCGTAGAGAGAAGATACCGATCCGAGATTCTATTGGTTTTTCGTATGAATTTCATTTTGAGACAATGTTTTAGCAGGTTGCTAGATAGAATTGGAACCGGTTTAACCGAAAAAATTGGAAGTCTCTTGGTACATCCTAATCCTCATTCAACTGATCTTAACACTATTTAACTTACTAATGTTACAAATCTCTAAACCTCTGCAACCACTAGCCACCATAAGGTCCACGGTTTCTGACCCGGAATATCTCCTTGTCCGTTTCCGCTCCAATTCGGATCCTACCTAACTTGTCTCGCGTAGATTGAACTCATCCTAGAGGCAAAGAACTCCAGTTTGTCCAAAACCGGTTTCTCGTTCAAACCGTTTAGTAACCTCGACCATCGGGTGAGGACATGAGGATCACATAACATCGCAGGAGCCAGCCGGATAACGCTGTCATGTAGAATCTTTGAGATGTGATCGAGAATTCGAAGCAGGCTCTCCAGTTTCGAAGCTCAGCTTCAAGATTCAATGCTGATTGAGCTAATCAGGCATCATTTATCATAACCAACATAAAAATTTATTTGCTTCTAAATTGTCTATATTGTCGAGAGAAATATGATCAAATTTAAATCTCTCTAGATTAATCTCATGTAGTTACTTATTGACTTAATCATTTCTAACATCTCATGGGAATGATTCAAACTATTTTTATAAGCAATATTTACTTTATCTTTAATCAGTTTTTTTTTTTGAAATAACAAGTTTGAACTGCGCTACCGCGCGAGTGTTTTTTCTTTCTAATTTCTAAGTATTTAATTTATGGCTTATCATGTTTTAAAATTGTTTGTAAGTTATGTCGGTTGCTCATATCAGTTTTGGATGTCGAAATAATCAAATTGATATATTAGATAAGTCATTTGACATTTGATAATTTTGTGCAAAACAAACTATTGATTATGTATATGTATACATCTAGCTTTTAAATACACATGTTTCATAAATTCGAATATGTTACGTTTTTCACATTTATATGGAGTAAACTCGGCTTTATATGCCAATAATTATAATATTTTTTTTAACACTTATCTGAAAACATAATTAATTTAAGACTTAAAATGGAGAAAATTTTATAGATCCAACTTATGATTGACCAAATTTTGTAATTCTTTATATAGTTCGTTAATTATATACTAAATTATTAATTTTAAATTTATTTTTTACTCTTATAATTCAGTAATATTTTGCGAATAATATTTATATGTAAATTAGCTTACATATTGAGTTAAAAAAAAATTTAATATGTATATATTCCATTTTAAGCATGATTCTTTTTGTTAATTTTGAAAATTATTTTTGTATCAATTAATCTAATATTTTAAAAAAACTAAAATAAAAACGAATATATAACATAAAGTTAATGACTCAACTTTTTATACTAATTCATCATTTTAGTGTTTTTCGTAGGATAATTTCAATTTATTTAGAATAAATTATAAATTATAATTTTTTTTTCAAAAATCAGATGACTTAACTTAAATTTTATATATTTATTATTTTACAGTTTTTTTATTTTTATCTCTTTATTTTTTTATATTTTGTTTTTATTTTGAAATTTTTTAATATTGTGATATTTAATTTTAAAATTAAAAATTGTACAATTTATAAATTTTATAATGTTTAAAATAATAACCAATGTCCTAACAACTTAAATAATATAAATTTTCTTTTAAATCATTGCATTTGAAATCGATTTTGGTATATTGCTAAATAAATAATTATTTTCGTTTGTTTGGATGTTAGGTTTTAGGAATATTATAGAAATATATCATATGAAATAAATTTCACCCGTTGAAAAATTGTAGATAAAAAATCATATAATATAAAGTCTATTCGCTGAATGCTTTTAGAACAAAAAAAGAAAACCGTATGAAATAAAGTTCACCCGCTGAAGAATTATAGACAAAAAAAATATTGTATGAAAAAATTCTATCCACAGAAAAATTTTAAACAAAAAAAGAACATCTTATGAAGTTCGCCCGCTGAAAGATTTTAGATCTAAAAAACATTATATGAAATAAAGTGTACCCGCTGAAAGATTTCCGACCAAAACGAACATCGAGTGAAATAAAAGCCACATGTTGAAAGATAATAAATCTAAAAAAATCAAATGAAATAAAGTCTACACGCTAAAGCCTTTAGACCAAAAAATATATTTTATGATATAAAATCCACTCGCTGAAAGATTTGAGATAAAAAAAAATCATATGAAATAATGTCTGTCCGCTGAAAGATTTTAGATAAAAAAGAATATCAAATGAAATAAAATCCACCTGGTGAAAGAATTTAGACAAAAGAATCCTATCTAATAAAGTCTATCCGCTGAAAAAATTTAGACAAAAAAACATTGTATAAAATAAAGTTCGCCCGCTGAAATATTTTAGATAAAAAAAATCGTATGAAGTAAAATCTAATCGCTGAAAGATTTTAAGCCAAAAAAGAAAATTGTAAGAAATAAACTCCACTTGTTAAAATATTTTAGACAAAATAAGATCATATGAAGTAAAGTCTACCTGTTGAAAGATTTTAAACCAAAAATAGCATTGTAAGAAACAAAGTTTACCCGTTGAATGATTTTAGACCAAAAAATTGTATGAAATAAATTCTACATGCTGAAAGTTTTTAGACAAAAAAAGCGTCGTATTTTATAAAGTACTCTCGCTCGAAGATAATTGATATAAAAAATATTAAGTGAAATAAAGTCTACCAGCTAAAATATTTTAAACGAAAAAAGAACATCATGTTGAAATAAAATCCACCCGCTGAAAAATAATATATCTAAAAAAACATGAAATGAAATGAAGTCTACCGCTGAATGATTTTAGACCAAAAGAAAATATCTTATGAAATAAAGTCCATCCGCTGAAATATTTTAGACAAAAAATCGTATGAAATGAAATGAAATTGATTTAGAATGGAAATATAAATTTATATTTTATATTTTTCGGAATTGACAGATATCTTTTTATTTGGAAAATTATGGCATAATTTTAAAATAGAATGATATCCTATGCATAATTTATTTATTTTTAATTACATAAATTAAAATTTATTTATTCATTATTCACATATTAATTTTAATAATTTATGAGATCTCTTAATATTGAATATTTTAGATATTCTTCCTTTAATTGATTTAATTTTGTATGCTAGATCTCATAAGATTGTAATCTTAGACTTTACATATTTTATTATAGAAATATAATTAAGTTGATTTTTTTTATTTGAGTTACCCAATTTGGCTGTATATTTTACTGAGTAGATTTTTTATTTCAAAAATTTCAGTTGAATTTACTAGATTTGTTAATAAAAATAACTTAATTATTTTTACAGTGGAACTCAGAAAAATATTTTTATTATTTTTATAAATCTAAAAATTTTATAACATTGTTAACTTTTCAATAAAATTTAAAATATATTAATTTTTATTTTTCAGTAGAATAAAAATATATTCATTTTTTTATTTTAGTTAAAAAATATTTTGATATTTTAATTTTTGACTAAATTTAAACATTTTATTTAAAATAAATATTTAAAAGTTGTTTAATTTAAGTTATTAAACGGTACAAAGAACCATACTAAACCCAAAAATTAAATTTGAACGCCTACAAAATTTCCAAGATATTGTTGAGCTTGATGGGAGTCGAACCCATGTTCTTTTCGAAAAAGAGCCTACCTTTTTATCATCCGAACAACAAATCATTTGATGTATCTTTCCATTTTAGTTTAAAAAATATTTAATTTGAAAACGGGTTTTATGCGACCCATTTGTGAAAACACGCGGATCCTACATCTTTAATAGAGAATTTACGAAATTTTCCTTTCTAGCATAATTAATTTGTTACGGAACTTAATATAATACCAATGACATAGGTCGTAAATTCTTAAAAGACAAAAGTAATATTTAAAAAATTCTCAAATGTACTTCCCGATTAATAGTATAGAGAGATATTTTTCATAATATGCCACGTCATACCAACTTTTTTTGTAAGGTAATATACCACGAGATATTTTAGAATTTTTTATTTTAATTTTTGAGATTTAATTTAATTTTTCAAAATTTTTGTCTAATTTTTAGTACTTTTTTATTGGTTTTTAGAATTTTTAATCTATTTTCTATATTATTATTATTATTGTGGAGATAACATAAATTTATGCTAATTACGATTTGACCCAATAAACTATTGTTTAGTTTAATTACATCCTAATTTGTAGTTTAATTACATCCTAATTATGTGGAGATAACATTAATACTCGAATGAACCGAACCAAAACTGAAAGAACCGAACCGAAACCGAACGGATAACCGAAAATATTACTTTTTAAAAAAATAAT
>OVAN01003398.1:0-29266 GCA_900406275.1 Anastatica hierochuntica
GTACGCTATGTTATTTTTTTTATTCTTGTAGTTTATATTATGGATTTAGTATAATGTATCTCATTTTCTTGCTAATCCGTTATAAATTTATCTGTAGACGATATTCCTCACGCTTTCTTCTGGTTTTACTTCTCCTTGTAAGACGTGCAGTCTTTGTGGGGTTGTGACTCTTGAAGGAGCAACATAAAGTTGTCCATGAATATATTTTTTTCGCCTTAAAGTTGTCCATGATTGAAGACTGACATGGTCAAGTATATGAGTACTTGCTTTAGTACTTGACTTTTGTTTATAGTCATCGCGTTGCAAACCCTAATTGAGAATTGGCGTCTACGCAGTGTGAAAGGTGATTCGTTTTAGGCGGTGATAAAACAATCCTTGGTATTAGGACCTTCTGACCGGTATTTGCCCCCTTGATTCTTTGCTCCTCGATTAACCTCTCGCCCGATTGGGTGATAGTTAGCCTTGTTCCATTACATAGTCATTCTCTTTGGTTTATATTCTTTTGGAGCATAATGGACACGCCTATTTTGAGCTTGGATTTATCTTTTTCATTTCATTATTTTGTTTTTACTCAATTTTTTAAAATATTTTAATTATATAAATTGAGCTATTTATTATTTCTAAGAATTGAATTTTAGGAATTTGGGATTATAAGATCATGGTTTATATAAATTTTAATGTGTTTTTGTTGGAACCTAAAAAAACAAATACTTGAAAAGCATAAAGAAAGAGAAAAAGGTTGTAAGTAAAGTCTAGAAACTTTCACTATAAAACTTCAACAATTCTCTTATATTCGAACAATACTAAGTGAAATTAAGTTAGACAAAAATTCAAAATATAGATCATACAACACTCGAAAAAATAAAAGTATATCGAAATTGTAATGTGCTACGCGCGGGGTATTTTGATACATTTTTTTTTGAAAATTCTTTGGATTTTAATATTGTTATTTCAATACAATATATGGTTTACAATATATTTTGTATAACTTATATATTTGCAATGTGCCAAAAATACATGGTGATCAAATTTTAGAATTGTTGTAATTTAGTTTTAAATTTTTCGGGTAAAAAGTATAACATGAATTAAAACATTATTGTAAACTTTTGGGAAATCATTTTTCATGATTTTATTTTTGTAAATTTTTCTCCTCCGAACTGGGTAATTTGTTACGGAGTGACTTTATGATTATTGTGTGGTTGTTAAAAAAAACTTTTTGGAAAATACAATAGACTAATGATAGTAGTGTAAACATTTGGTATTGATGGAACATACACACATATACGTTACAGTGTTACATGCATTATTCTTTGATTATATAATCGTTTTTATTTGATTAATGAGTTTATCATGGTCACCAAATTTACTATATTTTGATTTTGTGGTGCTTTTTTCAAAAATTGAAGAAATGTTTATAACGCAGTTAAGAATAGAGTAGGGTCGGACATAATACCCGGACCCAAATACCTGTACCGGAACCGGCCCGAAAAAGTAGAACCAAACCCGAACCGGAACCGAGCAATCTATGTTCCTAGTTAAGAATATAGTCATCTAAATTTGAAAGTAGATATATATTGTCATCTAAATTTGAAAGTAGATATGAATTTTTATTAGTGAACTATAAAGACATTTTGTCATTATTTCTTGATTCCAGAAATTAGTTAACACTTTAAAATTTTTATCTTGTTTAGTTCGGATATATATATATATACACACACACGTATACGATTGTCTTTCTAAGAAAATAATAAAAAAGTAGATTATTTGATGTTTTAAAGGTTCAAAAAAAGGATGCTTCAAAACGGCGTGTAGTTTTTTGAAATAATGGGGAAGCGTTCAAAGCTGACTTGGCAGAAGATGAGGCTTTAGTGGGAGTCTTATGTTGACAACTTAAAATGCTATAATTAGCTATTTTTAATTAGTTAGATGTTTCTGTTTCGTTTTATAGTTTTCAGTTTTAACTTTTTCAAAGTTTTTAGATAAAAGTATCTAAAACAAAATTAAATATATTGTGGATGCTTTTATACGGTTTAGTTTTGGTATTGATTTGAATTTTAGTCATATTTTTCCGATTAGAAATTTATTTTACTTTTAAATAGGTATTTTGGGTTTGATTTTGGATCTTATCCACTTTCGTTTAAATAATTTTTAGATGTAGATTAAACACATGTAAAACCTGCAGAAATTATATAAAACTATTATTATTGAATTAGGTGGAGAGGAAACTATAGTTTTATTTAAACACAATACACGTGTAAATTTTTATTTTTTCTGTTTATAATTACAAATCTTGTTTAGGTTATTCTTGAATTTTCATTTGCTTTTTAATTTTTTGATTATCTAATGCGTATTTTTTTAAGTTTACGCACGCATATTCATTATCATGTAATAAACTAATGTTTTAATAATTGTTAGACGATGATATTATTCAAGATGACAACGACAATAAACAAAACTTTATACTAAATGCAATGCAAGCCTATGTGATGTGAAAGAGAATATAAATAAATGTGAGGACCCATTAATATGTACTTTGTAGTATAACAGAGTTAATATACCGTGTAAAGATGAGTCTATAAGTAAATTGTACGGTGCGAATCTCAAGTCATTGACTAAACATATTTAACTTTGGTTGTTAGTTTTCAAATACTCTCTAATTTCTTTTACTATTGTAATGTCTATTTGACTCTCTATAATGTTTGGTCAACAAACTCTTTATTTTTATTCAATTTCCTATATATTCCACTATATTATTAATTCTTACATTATATATTTCGATTTTCTAAAATATATAAGATAATTTACTTAAAAAATCTTTTTTTCCAAATATTATAGGTCTAATTACAATCTAAAACTGAGATCAATATAAATATACTTTGTTTCGCAAAAAGTACATTTTTCGCATAAATTAAAAAAATCTCTTAAAAAGTTATTTTGTCAGTAAAAAAAAATTTTACCCTTCAATTAATACATTAAACAGTGAGGTTAAAATTCAAAATTTTATTTTTAAATTTACATTAAAAATATAAAATGACAATTTTCATGAAACAAAATTAAAATCTTAAAACGATATTTTTTGGTGGAAAAAAAAACGACATTTTCTTATGAAACGGATGAAGTATTTTTTAAAAAAAAACGTGAATATAGTAATTTGGAATATGTATGAATTTGATTTCATATATAAAAATATTATGAATCTATGAAACTCTCACAATAATTGGCGGATTAGAGTAGTAAATCGGACTTAAAAAGAATATATAACAGAAAGTTGAAGTTTCAAGTTGAAAGTTTCAAAGTTGACTCCACATTTGGCAAGATTCATACTTCGTCAACGGTCAGAGAAAACCAAAGAGTACGTGGCCAAATCTTCTACTCGTGTGGAGCAACATGTGTCATTCTTTCTCGCTGTAATAGACCAAGTCGTTAGATACAAACTCTTATCAATACTATAATAGGACTAGAGGCTCTTTATGTGTTGATATATAAATAATTTTGTATCATGAAAATTTGACACATAATCAAAATATAAAAATTGATGAACCAATCAAAATAAAACATTAATATACATCGCATTTATGTTCAAATTGATAAGTAAACTTATATATATTTCATGTTTATTGGATCTCTCTTTTGCTTAATATTAATTATGTCAAAATAAAATTAATAGAAAATACTATTTACGAAACAATATTTCAATATGAACTATATAGACATGTATTAACCTATATGCAAAGAAATGTATATAAACTTCATTTAAAACTTAGAAATTATATTATTAAATCATACGAAGCTAGGAAATATATTTCGTTAGCGCTTTTTGGGTCATAGATAAAAAATAAGATAGAAACTTGAAAAAACATTAACAATTTTAGTATCAGTCTCCTACATTATAAAAATGGTTATGCGGATTACAATTTATGATAATAGATTTTGTAAATTAAATTTTTAACTGTGATGTTTGTTATTTTTTATTTTATATTAGTACAAACTATAAAGATTTAAAGTTCATAATATTTTTAGCCTTATAAAACATTTAAACATTATAAAGTACCTTTGATATAAATTAAGTTAATTTACAATTTTCTATGTAATGCTCACTGATAAAATTTAATTTACTTCTAATTTCATTTTTCATATATATATATATATATATATATTATTAAAGATGCATATATAATGAAAATAACAAAATTTTTTAATATTTTTGTACAAATATATAGCTACATGTTCTATGTTTTGACACTCTTGTGTTCGGTAATAAAAATAGTTAGCAACTAGTTATCTCAATGTTTAACGACCCATTCCAACATTGTTCAGACACTGCGACAAATATGAAATTAGTGAAATAACAGATTAAGAAAAAAAGAATCCTAAACAAACTATTTTTGATAAGCAACTCAAATCGAACTTCAAAATCCCAAAAAACAACTTTAAAGAGTTATTCTAAAATTTGCATCTTTACTTTTGGAGTTGTACGAATGATGATGATCCCTTTCCTTTTATGGAACACAAACTTGATAAAGAGAAACATTTAAATCTTTCAAGGACTTGGATTATGATTGAAAAACTTCTGGTTCTTTCACGGGAGTGGTGGCGACAATCTTACACACAGGCATGGTTTCATTCTTGCTCAGTAGCGCCAACGATGGATGAAATTCCACGTCTTGCAGTAACACTTTGTCCTCAATGTCGAGTTTGCTCACATCTACTTCGATTTTAGACGGAATGTGTTCCGCTGGGCCGACCAGTTTCAGAGTGCTTCGGATTGATCGTAGATTTCCCCCTGGTCACAGTAACAGAAGAATTTCCATGAGAACATTTATCGAATTACTCTATTACACAATGTAGAGAAAACGCTTAAACGAATATCTAGTTACTTGATTCCTTTACTGCTAGAACAAAAATTCTACAATCAGACTCAACTGATACATCTTTCTTTCCGTCCATCTTAATAACTAGCATTATCGAGCAAGAAAGGACAAAAACAGATCTTCAAAATTGTCACTAGTAGGCATTAACAAGAATAAACTTCCCTTACTGTCTTTGTCTTCTCAATCAAAAGAGAAATGCAACAAGACCAATATAGGATACTCGCATCGATAAGTAGAGTGATCTGAAACCGAGAACAAAAAACACGAAAGCGTTTACCTTTCTTGAGACCAGGACAATCATCCAATCCATTGAAGACAACAGGAACATCAACCTTCAATTGCTCACCATCATCAGCCCAAACAAACACTAGATTAAGTATCTTCCCTGTTTCTTCGTCTCTATGTATCTGATACAAACATCAATCCATTGACACTAAAGCTTCACCAAACACATTTGAAAATCGAAGAGACGGTGAAGTTAGAAATACCTTGAGGGGAAGTACACGACCCGATTCAACTAGCGCCGATGAACCCTGTCCAGCTCGGATCTGAAGCTGGAACGTCGTCGAACAGAAGAACTCGACACCAACAGAATCGAGAATTGACTTAATCTGCTTCCTATCCGCCGTCAAAAGCTGCTTCCTAGAAACGCACCGCTTCGAAGCGCCGGTCTCGAGAAGCGACTGCGGGAAAACCACGGCGGGAATCCGGCCAATCTTCCGGTCCCGAGCCGATACTCCACGACCAGTGGCTTCGCGTGGGATCGCCTGGATCGTCTGATACTGATGTAAACGCCGAATCGATCGACCGAAAGAAAATGCCGGCAGATCAGCCACCTCCACGGCGGATCTCAGGCCACGCCACCATTTCGCCATCGCTATTGGTTAGAATTGGGAGTGACGTTTAGGGTTTTTTTACCATCAAGTTCAGGCAATGGAGGAGAGGGGGTTTAAGCTTATTGGGCTTTTTCTATTGTGGAAAGTATATAAATTAATTTACCATTGGGCTTTTTAAAGGCTCATAATGACTACAACTTTAACTTTATACATCCGTTTGTATGTCAAAATTTGAAATATACTTCCCAGAAAACTTAGGTTTTGTGTATAGATGCAGGTACGATGCTGCATCCAGATGATCTTCGTTTATGCATTTAGATGCAAAATCCAAATATAGCACTTGAATGAATGTTTGTTTGTCTGTGCATTTGCAATTACATCCAGATACATCAAACTATTATTTATAAAAAAATTATGAAATAATTTCATCTCTTTCATAAATAATTATTTTTCGATTTTTGCGGTTTTGATATTTTTGCGTTTTTGCAGTTTAGGCACTTTAAATGGATTTTCGGTTTTGGCAATTAATACAGTTTTTGTGGTTTGTGGTTTTACGGTGTTTACGGTTTAGTCGTAATTTGCGATTTTGGCGGTTTGTCGGTTTTGCTGTACTTTTGGCTTTTGCTTTTTGCGATTTTACGGGTTTTAACGGTTTTGTGGATTTTACGTTTTTACAGTTTTTGTTGTTTTTATAGATTCTGCTATTTTTCGGTTTTTGCGGGTTTTTACGGTTTTGTAATTTTTACGTTTTTGCGTTTTTTATAGTTTTTGTTGTTTTTATAGATTTTACAATTTTTTCGGTTTTTGCGGGTTTTTACGGTTTTGCGTTTTTTACAATTTTGCAGTTTTTATGATTTTTACAGTTTTGCGGTTTTTACGTTGCGGTTTAGACAGTTTTTGTGGATTTAGCGGTTAAGACAGTTTTTGCGGTTTTACGGTTTTTGAAGTTTTGTCGTATTTGGCATTTTTTTGTGGTTTTGTCGGATTTTTTGCGGTTTTTACGGATTTGCGGTTTTTACGATTTTTACGGATTTACGATTTTGCGGTTTCGACGGTTTTTGCGGATTTTTCGGTTTTGACGCTTTTTTACGGATTCGCGGTTTTTGCGGTTTTTGCGTTTTTGTCGGATTTTGCGGTTTTGACGGTCTTGACGGTTTCTTTAGATTTACGTCATTTACGGTTTTGCCGGATTTTGCGGTTTCAACGGTTTTGTCGAATTTGGCGTTTTTTTTTTAACACTGAGAACTTTTTATTATTGATTTGGTAACCGTCTTGCAAATTATAAAGACATAGATAAACCACGAGGATAACAACGTTCTTAAATATCCTAATCTTGGATGATTTTTCTGAAAAACATTGATGACAACTATGTCCAAAGTTAATTTTACTTCACATTGATTGCTCTGTTTTTATCCACAATAGCGGCTTAAGAAGAACGCATTTTGAACGTGAAGGAAACTCGTTGCCAGAAGCATGACTAAATCCGAAAGTAATGAGACTTCTCTTTTCTCTGCAAATCGTTTTATAGAGATCCGGGTGGAAGAACCCAAAACAATAGTCCAACTGGCGGAAAGAGATGACATGAGCTTAACGTATGAGTCAAACAAACTTAAAGATTTTCACTCCTTCGTTCGATGGTCATAACAACTCATATTTGAACACCACCATACATAGAATCAAAAAGAAAAGCAAGTAAACATAGATAAAAGATACCGTCGCAAAGATAGCCGACACTAGATCCACTCAAATCGAGGATAAGATTCGACAAAAAAACGCCATAAACAAATGAAAAAATAACATAGAGAAGATAAGAGAACAGAGAAAATCACTGCCGGAAACGGTGGTCATAGACCACCGAAACCGGCTAAAAGCTCAAAGCGAAAGTGGAAGACGATAGCGGCTAGGGTTTTCCAAGTTGTCTATTGCATCTGTTAAAAGCTTATGTTTGTTGTAGTTTTATATCGAATTTGGCGTTTAGTTACGTGTTATGGTAGATAGTAAGAGAACCATTGCAAATGACATTAGATTTACTTTGAAAGTGAAAATATGAAACTCCTAAAATCTTTTGTAAAATTAACGAAAGTAAAAGAAGAGAAATAAGACAAATAGTAAAAATCAACGACTTGTTATTTGGCTTGACGAAGTAGAGTACTTGATTTTTCAAACCGAGTAGGGATACTAGGGAGAAGAATGAACACTACTCTTCATATCAAATTGATTCTTCTTCTGCTCAGATTGATTCCGACAAACATGTATCAACTCCAAACGACATTGTTTCAAATGTCAGCAAAACATATAAAGGAGACTTGGGTCAGTGTTTACAAAAGCCCAAAAGCCAAAATTCACAAAAGAACTTAAAATCTACTTAGCCCAGCAAAATATCTTCTTCTCAACTGTCTTAGGTGGTGATCGGGGATTGCGTTACTTTTTTCTAAAGCCTCTATTTTATGACTTTAACTTTTTTTTAAAGTAAATTATTTTTTTTTAAGAGCTTGTCAAGCAATCAACCCCTTATTTTGCAGGACAAAGGGAAGAAGATAGCTGGCAATGAAGTTGGACATACTCAAATCATGGATAATCTTATCACGATCTCCAATAGGTTTGACCTCCTTGGATTGGCGGAAAGAAAAGATATCTTTGGATCATACATCAATACCTGATACTGACAAATGTCAGAAGATTACAGAATGGGAGAGATGTATAAGATTGAGAAAGATGTAATCTTAAATCGATGGAGAAAAATTTGGAACAAGAACACAATAATAAAAATCAAATCTTTCTCTTGAAATCAAGCTATAAGCTTTTCTTTCATGGGACAACTAGCGGGTATAAATCGAGTAATAAGTAATGATGCCAGTCCTAGTTTATTGTTATTTAGTTGTTTTGCACCGTTTGATTTTCACATTTTAGCAGCTTGTTGTTTTACATAACGAGATGACAATTAAAATATTACAATAGTATGTGAAATAACAATAATATTTTGTAAGTGAAGGACGGTCGAATTCACGTGACAATGTTTAATCAAAGCAAATGATAAAGTCAACACAATGACAATAATAAGGATGGGCAGAGCATTCAAAATTAAAGTATTTGTGATTTGCTCAATTTTTTACGGTTATTTAATTTTATGATTTGTTTTGCTCCAGAACAATACGGATATCCGGAAAACCAGATGTCCAAAAAATTTACAAGTATTTGCGGATATCCGATCGATTTGGTCAAATACAAGTAAAATTGAAATATAACTATAGATTTTTTGCTTACAAAAAAGTATCCATATTATAAACTAAAAAGAAAAAAAATAAAATTATTTGCTGCACACATTTTAAAGCTACTTAAAAATATATTTAAATAATAAAATTAAACAAAAATGTTCCAGATTTTATTATTTTTTATACAGTTCTTTGTTAATTTAATAATTAATAATTAATTTGATGAATAAAATGCATTTTGTTTAAACATAGAGATAATAACTATACACACTTATATATATATATATATATATATTTAATCATCTACATATATGTATTTATATATGTTAGAGCGGAGTGGATATCCGCCTTTCAAAATTTTAGTATTTGTGATTTGCTTCGTTTTTAACGGATATTGATCTTTAGTATTTGTTTTGCTCCGAAAAATTACGGATATCCGAATTTGACGGATCGAATATGTACGGATAACGATTCGAAGCAAATATTACGGATATTTTGCCCAACCCTAGACAATATCATAACAAACACAAACGGTCACAGTTTAATCTTTGATAAGTTTGACATATCAGTCTTTGGTAAGTTTGAATTTAAATTTTGGGAGTCAATCATAACCCTCTCATATATTTTTGTAAAGATAACTTGTTTAGTATATACAAGCTAATCTGCGAAATAAACTTATTTAAAAATAAGATAGTTTTCCAAATCTGAATGTCTATTTGATTTTTTTTTTTATACATACAAGATTTGTTTGATTTTATGAGAATTGTTTATATGGTTTTGAATTGTTTGAGATTTTTGGTAATCTATCTATAATCTAAGAAATTAAAGAAAGTCAAATTTTATTCTTCTTCCTTTTTGTCTCTTTGGAGTTTGTCCCACCCTTTAAACTTCTGTCTCATCTAATTCGCTATGTAAGACGTCATCTAGTGGGCCTTGAGTGTTTCTTCGTTTAACATTCGTTATTACATCAATGCCATCAGATTTGCACGCACGACACAAGTTTGGAGTATAGTCTATAGAGGTCGACGTCTTAAAGATCGGATCTCAACTACTAGATTTCTTTTTGTCTTGTTTTATATATGCTCAATAATTCTTGTTCGTATTTCGAAGTTGAAATGTAACTTTTAAAATAGTGTAAGAGTATGATCATCACGTACGAAAAATTCCGTTGTATGTATGCTGAAATCTAACGTTAATCCCTTGTTCCTTTCTTGTATATAAATTGCCTATGCGACTGTTTACGTTTCTACTTTCTGCGTACATTTTTTGCCTAGATAAATTCCAGCTATGTATTACTCTCTATGTATTATAATTGATGATGTTTTAAGACTTTTCTAAGCAATTTTTTTTTGTCGTCTGATAATGTTAAAAAATCAAATAATAATTGTATCAATACTATAAAAACAGAAGACATCTCTCTAGATGTTGACACATCAACATTTTTATGTTTTAAAATAACGTCACATCATAAAAAAAATAATAATGAAAAGCCAATCAAAACAAGAGGTTAATACACATCATGTTTTTGTCAATTTTAAACATAAAAATTAAATGTCTTTTTTTGTCTCTCATTTATATTTAATATTAATTTTCTCAAAATAAGACTAATAAATAAAAAAAAATCGAGGTGTTTTTCAGACTTTATTAGTTCTTTTGTATATTGTAATTAGATTGAAAGTTTTGAAATATAATTAATTAATATTTTATTTGTTATGTCATTTGTTTCTAAAGATAATTCGAAATTTTCAATATAAAATGAACTCGTTTTTTACAAAATTAGATTAGAAAAATTCAAAAATAGTTAGAGATTTCAAATATTTGTAGTTTTAGTTTGAATTAAAATGAAATTTTGACCGCTATAAAAGAATACAATAAATAGGAGAAATTATATTACGGATTGAAGACGATGACACAAAATAATATTGTTAATGTATTTATACTAAATTGCACACCTCTTCTTATATACATATTTTGATCATGTAATAGTTGATAAAATAAAAAAACAACCCGCAACATCGTGCGGGTAGTAATCTAGTTACAACTAATAAAACCAATGGAAATAAACGAAAACAAGCCCAATATAACATACCAACTCATATTTATCTATATCAATAAGCATGAACAAATGCGGGCAGAAAATATGAATTTTCCAGAGACATAAGCCAGCAGACATATTCCTGGAATCAAAATTTTAATGTCCAAAAAAAAACAATACATGAAACTCTAAGGTAGAAACTCCGAAAATGACTAAAGAAATCGGAAGAAAGGCGCTGAGAAAACCTTATCACCAAATACGAAACAAAGGGTAGAGAAAGCTAATAAGAAATAACTTTACCAAAGCGATTACCCGAGAAACTAAAAATCAACGGACGAGAATATAACTCCTACCCACCTAATTTTCTTCCGAAAAAGTCTAATTATAAAATGCATCTCCACACATGGTTAGCCTTACAAGAACGTATCAATCAAAAGACAACGGAAAAAATCTATTATTCAACTAAACTAAATGACGGAGGAACGATGTTAAGGTTAAACGATTCACTGACCGAAAAGAAGAAGATAACAACAAACTATCCTAAACAATATAACACGACTTTAACGACACTTCCCCAAAAACACCGAGAGCCAACCCGTGACCAAAACAACCATACAACCAGAATACACCCCTCACGTCCGAATACCACTAGAACGAGATCACCAGATCCAAATCCATTGGGGAGTGTTTAGCCACCACTGTAGAATCTTCAATCGCGTGAATCATCAATTCTTCCAACGAGTCGCCATCCATCTGTGAATTTTTACCTTCAAAAAAATACTCGTCGATATCTCCACTACCGTCGAATCATAGAGAATCAAATAAAGCATAATAGAAAAATTGAATCAAAAGAATTGATGAACGAGATCAGCATTGGTGTAATAGAAGTTGTCGGCGCTGAAAAAACAACAAAAATCGTATAAAAAATGACGTCATAGAGAATTGTCGCTCTTGTCACTAGGAAGAGTCGAGATAGATTTTCCATGTCGAACCGAAAAAAGAAAAAATTTGTTAAATTGTAATACATGGGACTCAACCCCACAAAAATTGAAAAATCATTTAATTTATTATTTTTAAAATAAAATACTATTTATTACCCCTACAACCTCATATCAACCATTAATAAAATATTATGCATAATACAAATTAGGAATGGAACGGACGGAATATTCGAAGTATGTTGAGATACTCGAATTCGAATCCATTGTATCTGTAACATTTTTATATGAATCAAGACACGAAGTTTTAGGATATCCAGAGTTTGAATATCCGGATCCAGTGTTTTATATATTAAAAAGTTAAAATTAAATTTAAAATTGTACAATCAAGAAATATTTTTTTGTAAAAACGTTATGTTTGAAAATAAAATAAAATAAATTATTAAAATAATTAAATTAAAATTTTTGGTTATTTATATATATATATATATATTAAGTATTTTTAAATTATATTTTATAGGTCCAAAGCTGGATATCATAAGCTAAAAAAATTCCATTATCTGGATCCATACTCCTAATATCCATTTCTAAATCGGATCAGGACAGATAACAGATCTCGATCATTTAAATTAATTTTACATTGATATTTGTCGACCTCATTCGATACAAAAAATCATTTCTTAAAACATCATTTAATGTGGTATGGAGAGAATCTTTATATTATTATTTGAAGAGTATATTTAAGAGAATAATCTTTACTTTGTAAAAAGTTACATCAAATTCCATTAGTAAAAATATATCTACAAAATTAAAAAAATTATGGATAAAATAGATATTAAAATATTCCAAAAAGTTTATCATCTAAAATAATTGCGTTCTCAAATTTCATCTTAGATTCTCTTAAAAATTTTCAAAAAAAATATCAAAACAATTATTTATTTTTAAAATAAACAAACAAATTTTATTTTAAAAGATATGATTCTACGACGGGTTAATTGAAATTAATATCGTTATAAAATGAAAGTATGATTTGTTTACCTCGGGTTAAACATTTTCGCCAATACCAAAAATATGTAATCTTTGGTATAAATTTAAAAATTTAAATTATGCAATAAACATAAAAATATTTTTAGATTTCTATATCATCAAAATATTAATAAAACTAGGATTTGATCCGCGTTATACGTGGAGTCATGTTTAATTAGTATTTTATGATGAACTTCAATTTAAATAAAATTTTAAATTCATAACTTAAATTTGTACATTTTTTGTTAGGGTTAAATATTTCTGATATTGGTTAAAGTATTTAATCCGAAATAAAACCTCATTTTTATAGTAGAATTAGTCTCAATTAACCCGTTATAAATTGAATCATACTTTTTCTTTTAAAATAATTTCAACTTTAACAATACGGTGAAGAAAACTATATTTTAAAAATAATTACCTTGAACATGACCTTAAAGACCGAGGACATTGTAGCCTTGTGGTTGAGTCTCTAGAGCCAATACTCAGATACCATGGTTCGATCCTCTTTCACCACATAGTGGAGGGAATATGTGTAGTTAATGGGCTACCGGACTGGTCTGTTGTAGTCCGTTTGTTAATAAAAAAATCATGGCCTTAAAGACAATTATATTTTGTTCTCAAATTAATTTAATATTTTTTTACTTTTTATATTTTACAAAAATCTAAACTATTTGGGACTTTAATTATGTTTTAAATTAAGTAATTATATATTAATATTATATAAATAAAGTATATTTTTTAGCTTAAGTATATTTTATTTAAAAAAAAACAATCCTAAGAGATTGAATAATTTGTAAGATTCATTTACTTATTAAAAGTAAATATTTGTTTTGATGGATTTAAAAAAAAATATTAAAAGAATCTTAGTAAGATATCGGTTACATAATTTTTTTAATTATATATTTATTAATATCTTTTAAAAATCTATGATATTTTTAATGATCTTTTATATATATTTTTCTAATGGAATTTATTTAATTTTTTTACAAATTTAAGGTTATTCTCTAAAAAGTACTTCTCAAATAATAATATAGAGATACTAGAGTTTAACCGTGCAAACATGCGAATGTTTTTTTTAATTTTAAGTATTCTATGATTGATCATGTTTACATTTTTCGAGTACCGGATTCGAGATTTTTTGGTTATTTTGAATTTTGGGTTCGGGTTTACGTTTCAAATTGTTAGGTTTTTCATTTATTTCGAATTTTGGGTTAGAATTTAGGTTTGAGAGTTTCGGGTTTTTGGGTATCCATACGGGTTTGGGTATGCGGTTTAATATTTTATATCTTAAATACCATGAAACAAAACTCGTTGAGGTATTTCTTTATTTAAAAAAATCAGATGACTAAATTCAAATTTTTATAGTTTATCTAAATATAGTTTATAGTTATATCTTTGAGTGTCTTTACGAATCTTTTGATTTATGAATGAATGATTAGAATCAGTTTTTTTTATTCACTAGATATATTAGATAAATTTAATAAGATTTCTAAGATACATTCAGTTTAAAAAATCACACTTGAAACATTTGAGTGATTCTCTTTTAATAGATAAAACTAGAGTTTGACCCGCGCAATCGCGCGAGTTTTTGTAAATATTTTATATATTATTAATTATGTTTATATTTTTCGAGTACCGGGTTTAGAATTTTCGGTTATTTCGAGTTTCGGATTCAGGTTCAGGTTCAAAACTTTTAGAATTTTCAGTTATATCGAATTCCGGGTTTGGGTTTAGATTTTAGATTTCGAAATTTCAGATTTCCGCGGATACTCGTGTGGGTTAAGCTCAGATAATATCCGATACCCGAAATACCGTGAAACAAAACCCATTAGAATATTTTTTTTAAAAAAATATCAGATGACTAAACTCAATTTTTTATAGTTTATATAAATTATTTTTATAAATTTGTGTAGCTTTTCTAAATTTTATCAGTTTACGACTTTTTTAAAATTTTGTAACAAATTTTATTTAGAAAATAATAATATTGTAATATAATTATTTTAAAATTATGAATTTATTTTAAATTGGAAAACAAACTATGTTTAAATTTGGTGAAAATTGATGATTTTAAAAATAATTTGTATTGTTAAATTTTTTAATTATTAATTATCAGCGATGAATATTTAGCACATCTAAATTTTTCTAAATATATTGCATTCAATATGATACGTATTAGCAAGAAAAAAAAAAATTATCGGTAATGAGAAGCGAGAACACATCCATGTGCAACATTAGACTTGTGTTGAACATGGCGAGGCATGCACTTTAATTCCATTACCAGTGGGCATGTGACCTTTAATTATTTACCAATAAGTATTTGTAAAATGACCTTTAAACATATACACTTTCATAATTTTTGTTAAGTTAAATACAATATATGCTTTAAGTACTCCAATAACCGGAAGATTATGAACACATAAATTGTAATAAAATTGTTAGGAGAGAAAAATAAAAAGTTGTTGTAGACGTGTGGCTGACATTTTCAATTGTTTTTTTTAAACATTTTTGATTTATAAAGAAAGTGACTTATCTAGAGACTAAGACAGCAGTTAAGAAGGATAAAACTTAAACCAAAAATCAAAAATGAAATAATCCGAGGGCAAATCTGTAAATGACACACGATTGCTTAGAATATAAAACGCTAATAATAATAATTATGAAATCGGACGGCTGTAAAACGCCATCACGAGTAATTTCAACGGCTATCGTTTATGACGTATGCACTAATATAAAAGAGTGTCCTTGCGATAAGAAAACGCCTTCCCTTTTTTCTCTCATTCACTTCTTCTTATCGTTTTGGTTTCTCTCTTCGTTTTATAATAAAAATCTTGGCCCTTAGGGCATAACACAAATCGAACGAAGATCAAGAATTTCGGGTTCTTTCTAGGTTTTTTTCTCATCAGAAACCCTAGAACCCGATAATAACTTCACACTCACGCTACGTATCTCTTTGATTGATCATGGAACCAGATGATGAAGAGAATGAGATATAAAAAATCAGTGAAAAATTTTAAGGAAAGGAAGAAAGATTCTTATTCAAATTGAGGTAAAGTCTGATTTTTCTTTTTTTATTGATCAATGATTTATTCAGTTAGTGGTTTGATTGATTGATATTGATTGATTTTTTTAAAACATTTATGATGATTTATATTTTGTTTGGTTTTTTTAGAAATACGTTGATCTTCTTTCTCTTATACTACACACGTACTTATTTTTTTCATACAATAAAATGAAAATTTCTAGATCTGAAATGGATCAGTTTTTGAAGTCATATCTCCATTGTTTTTTTGGTATAAACATTTCTCATTTTTAACAATTAGTTTCTTATCAAAGTTATAATTAATTTTCTTTTATTTGTATGCACGAGTTTCAAGAATAATTTTTTTTTAATCAAAGTCTACTCAAGAAACTTCCTAGATGCATTTAGTTTCACGATCCCTATTAACTTATTTTCAAGAAATGATTTTTTTTCAAGAAAAGGTTTTATTAGTATTTAATCAATATTTTTTGTCTTCTTGTTTTTTTATCTCTCTCAGGCTCTCAAGATAGAGAAGAAAAAAAAAGTTTTAACACAAAAATGGCGTCTTCAAGCTCTCCTTGTGCGGCATGTAAGTTTCTAAGAAGAAAATGCACACAAGAATGTGTATTTGCTCCATATTTTCCACCAGACCAACCTCAAAAATTCGCTTACGTTCACAAAGTGTTTGGAGCAAGTAACGTCGCTAAGCTTCTCAACGAGATCGCTTCTAACAATAGAGAAGACGCAGTGAACTCTCTTTTCTACGAAGCAGAAGCTCGACTTCGCGATCCGGTTTACGGTTGTGTCGGTTTAATATCAATCCTTCAACATCGTCTTAAACAACTTCAACACGATCTTGAAAACGCCAAGAAAGAACTCGCTACTTACGTTGGTCCTCAAGCTATGTTACCTATTCTCCAACCGCCTCCACCGCACTTCATGTCTCTCCCACCGCAACCGCAAACGCAAACGCAGCGACCGTCTTCTTCCTCTTCAGCTTCTGTGCTTACTCATCAACATCATCAAAATATGTTACCTATGATGGCTATTCCTACTGGACAATTGTTTATGCGCGATCATCAACATCAACAACAACAACAACAGCAACAAATATTCGAGGCTCAGCAATTAGCAGCGGTTAATGCGGTTGCGAGAGAGCAACAAAACGAGATGTTTAGAGCTTATGGAGGAGGAAGTAGTAGTAGTCCACAACATCATCAAAACCAACAACAACATCAAGCTGATATTTTAAGGTTTAACGACGGTTATGATTCTGAACCGACCGGTTCGGTTACAGTTACCGGGTTTAACCGGTTAAGCTCGGGTGGTACAAGCGTAACCGGAATGTCACCATCTTTGGCTCTTGGTGGTAGTTTTGTTGATAGTTCTTCGACAAACAATAGTTACCATACGGATCAACAAATACATCATCGTCACCAACATCATGAGGCTCAACTATTCATACCTACACATTCTTCTCAGCCGCAACCGCTTCAAACGCAAGAAACGCAAACGCAAACGCAGCCAAAGTCAGAGAGTGAGGAGGATAGAAGGAGTGTGATTGGTTCTTCTCGATGATTATCTAATGAAAAAATGAAGATACTATAACATACTGCCTTTGACCTTCTCGCCTACTCAACAAACCCTAAAAATTTTCTTCATTTCAAGGTACGTTAAAAAAAAAAAGAATATTGCTTTTGATAGTATTTGATAGTAATAATTAGGGTTTCTATTTTTTTCATTTACTATGCATTTTGAATGTTCTTTAAGGTATAGTACAGTTACAGTGATACAGAGGAGGCTTTGCTTTTATGTTATACTAAACATTTAATGAAAAAGCCTTGTCATTTCTTCAATAACTCTCCTACTCTTATTATAGGCATATAACTATGGTCCATAGCTCATGTTTTTAAAAACCTTTTTAACCTTTTTGTTGGATTCTATGAACAATGATGCATTAACTAATCTAGTAATTTAAAAAGGTTATTTTTTTCCCTATCAAAATTAGATCATGGTGGGTCACATCACTTCACCTATTCTTGAGTTATAACAGTGTGACATAGTAGTAGTTTGATATATTGTATTGGCTTTGTTCTAACTTCTACCAAATATTAGTGATGAAAGACATAAAGTTGTTTAGCTTTAAGAGTAGTCTAAGATTTGCTTATACACTTTATGTCTGCAAATCTTTGAAGTATTGTCTCGTTACATATGCTTTATACATGCATTTTACCACATCGTATCAAGTTCTTTATATTAATTCTAATATTTTCTTGCTTTGAATCTTTTCTTGCAGTTGTAAACTCTGACTTTGCTCAAGGCAATACGGACTCAAACGTGTTAATCTTCTTGCTTTTTTGTATTTTTTGGACGCACTTTCAACGGAGAAAAGACACTAAACGGCGTAAAAAAAGTCAACGTTGCTTGGTTGATTCTGAGTCTCGTAGGCAGTTTTGGTGAAGAGTGTAAACCAAAGGCTTGTATCAAATCTAACAAAAGATCATCCACTCCATCTCTCTCTCTCTCTCTACATCCGGTTCTTTTGCACGGAAACATACTTTACTTCTATTAGTATTTTGTATTTTCTTATTACTTATTTTGACATTACTTTTGGTTTAAGTAGACATAAAAGAAGAAAAGAAGCTTAGTGTTTTTGAATGAAATTCTATTTGTAAATTGGATGTCAAGGGCCAAGGGTCGTTTGGCCTAGAGGGTTTAATTATTGCATATCCGATGTGAAACTGAAATATTAGAAAACTATGGATTAACCTATTTATGTATTTAATCACTTATATTTGTTATTTCTCAAATTAAAGGGTGTTATCCATTTATGTATTTTAATTGATTTCGAAATCATACATGAATTGCAAATCCATGTAAAATTTTACCGATTTTCAAATCTAACATTTGGATTTGATTTGCGAAGCCCGATGACTGGCCAGCTTTTGCGACAGAGCTACAAGAGTTTGAGAGAGAGAAGAGTGCTTTCCCGTCTTTCAGGTTAACTTATGTTCCACGGGTGTCAAATTCAAAGGCAGATCTTTTAGCTAGGTTAGCTAGACTACAGTCTTCTATTTTTTCGTTTGTGGGTTGTTCTATTCCGGTGTGGTTTGTTGCACCACCTCAAGTTATTTGAGCGATAGAAAAGCCTTTTTGTGTAAAAAAAAACATTTGGATTTTAATAGATACTTGCAAATACGTAGGACTTCTCTCGGTTTTGTGTTTTTTCGATGTATTGAATTGAGTATTTGATGGAATTCTATTTTTAACGAGTTTTTCGAAGATTTTGATGAATTCAAGAAGTAGTTGTGTTTTTTGCAGAAATTATCAACAATTCCACTTAAAACCGTGTGATTTGATGTGATTTTGATTCTTCGTATTTTTAACAAGGAAATTCCACTAAAACACCTTAAATCACTTAAAATTCATTATTTAAAATATTTTCCATAACAGTGGATTTGAAGATACATTTTAAAATCACAATTTCAATAACAATTAATTTTCTAAGATTTTTCTAAAATTTTGGTTTCAATAACACGTGATTTCAGATTTTAATAGAAATCACTATAAATCACTGTTTGAACACACCCCTTTGTATTTTTAACTATGAAATCCTTCTAAATCTAATGCGAACCAAATCAAAAAGTAAATCCTTACTGTCGAGTAATACATGATTTGAATTATAATTTATAAATCACAAAACCAATAACGCGTGATTTGAATATAAATTTTAAAATCATAAAACCAATAACACCGAATTTTGTTTGAATTTCTAAATTTATTAAAATTCATAAACCAAAAACCCCACTAACATTTTCGTTTTACTTTGACTATTTGGCTAATAGTTTTGCTTCTTTTATTTTCACATTACATATTGTGTTATACTTATTTATTTGTGTTCAAAATATTTTATTAAATACTAAAATATTAAAAATATAATCATTAAAAATATTTTCACATTAAATATTAATAAAAGAAAATATTATAAAAGATAAATAATTTTCACATTAAACATTTAGACAATAATTAAGCAGTTAATATACAACAATAAATATCTCGTTTTCGTTTGTGTAGAAAAAATCATTTGAAGATACATTTTAAAATCATTTAAAATTCATTATTTAAAATATTTCCGATAACAGTGGATTTGAAGATACATTTTAAAATTACAATTTCAAGAAAATTTAATTTTATAAGATTTTTTAAAATTCTTGTTTCAATAACACATGATTTCAGATTTTAATAGAAACCACTATAAATCACTGTTTGAATACACCCCTTTGTATTTTTAACAACCAAATCCTTCCAAATCCACTGCGAAATCAAATCAAAAAGTAAATCCTTACAGTTGAGTAATACGTAAGTTGAATTATAATTTATAAATCACATAACCAATAACACGTGTTTTGAATATAACTTTTAAAATCATAAAACCAATAACGTTGAATTTTGTTTGGATTTCCAAATTTATTAAGAGCATCTCCAATAGTACTCTATTTTCCACTTTAAACTCTATATTTGAAATAAAATGAGCTCCAATGGTACTCTATATCTTACTCTAAAAATAGAGAAATGAATAGTGTTACTTCAAATATAGAGTAACACTATTCATTTCCTCTATTTTTAGAGTATAACTTTTTTATTTGCAAAGTAAGCCTTAATTTTATATGTTTTAAATTTTTACCCAATAAAATTATATATTATATTTTTCACTTTTAAATGAAATTATACTAACAAAAATTAATTATCTAATTAGTTAAAATTTTAAAATGCACTAATGACAAATATTAAATAAGAAATACAATAACATGATAAATTGGAAATACAAAAAATAATAAAAGACTCATAATAATAATTAGATAAATTTATCCTAACATGAAATTGTGATTTAATAAACTGGTAGATCGTTTCCAGGTCCACCAAGATCATTAAAATATATGTTTAGTTTTAATAATTTCGTAACTTTATTGGATAATTATCATAAAATAAAATAAAGGGATGAAATTTAAATATTTTAAAGTTGTTGATTGTACAGTAAATTAATAAACAAAAAGAAAGTGGAATATATTTGGAATATTCTTTTTTTATAGTAAAAATAGAGTAAACCATTGGAGGAAACTCATACTCTATTTTTTAGAGTACTCTATATTTAAAGTAAAAAATAGAGTGAACCATTGAAGATGGTCTAAAATACATAAACAAATAACCCACTAACATTTTCATTTTACTTTGACTACATGGCTAATAGTTTTTGTTCTTTTATCTTCACATTAAATATTGTGTTACACTTAGTTATCTGTGTTCAAAATATTTTATTAAATACTAAAATATTAAAAATTTTAATTATTAAGACATTATTTTCACATTAAATATTAACAAAATAAAATATTTTAATAGATAACTAATTTTCACATTAAACATTTAGACAATAATTAAACGGTTAATATACAACAATAAATATCTTGTTCTTTATATAGAAAAAATCATTTTATATGACTTTAAATCAACAATTTCAATTATATTTTTATTTTTTAAAAAAAAATTATCACTAACTAATAAAAGATGCATAAAAAATCTAAAAATTATATAATTGCGATTTTTCCTAAAACATCAGAAACGGATGTAGTAAGCCTAAACATTTTTCAAAAAGAGAGTGTGATGTGCTAATACACAAATGCTTATAATAATCGTCAAGTAGGTGAAGCTAAAAAAGTAGTTAAGTGTGAATGCTTGGCAATTAAGATAATGTTGGATCATTTATTAACACTCTTTGACCACTCTCAAATTTATATTTGGCTCTCTCTCCATAGCCTCACCGTTTATACTTTTTCCTTATTCACTTTCATCGTAACATACATAGTTGATCGTATATTTATCTTAAGCATTAAACTTTTATTCTATCAAAAAATTGACCATAGCATGATCGTGTCAATTAACCAATTTAATAGCTATACATCACTGAGCATTTAGATATTTTACCTAACGATTGATAAGCAACATGGATGCATAATGTTTTGATGTTAATGTGCATGTGCATGTGAATATAATACTAGTATAGTAATCTCATCGGAAGGATGCTTAGTATAGCAATAAAGAGAAGGTGATGAAATTGATGAGCATCGGTCATTAAATTAAGCACTGACCCATTAATTGCGCACTTACCCATAAACCCATTCATTACTTTAATCAACTACTACTATACTCTAATATTATATACTTCTACATATCTTTCTCCCACCCGACCTTAAACATAGAGCAGATAAACCACCAATTAGAACTACCAACATTTGTAAAATATTATAGGGTCGCTAAATTTTTTTCATATGATAATAGATATATAGATATATGGATACCAAATATACTAACGAAATGTTATTTAAAAATATTTTACATATCTTTAAATGCACATAAAATTAATATTTTTAAAAAATTTAAATACTATATTTATAAAATAACTACTAATATACTTTTTTCGATTAGGACTACTATTTGAGTATGACCGACCCTGCTCTCTTCAACACTAGTCACTAACGTACTTTCTTGGTACTGATCTTATAAATGGCTCGTGTCACAATAAATTCATCAATAAAAATGATTTCTAACTAGGTCAATCCAACTACCAATTTAATACAAGTCCTTACTCCTTAGTGAAATTCGAATTTAAATTTATATATGTATGTATGGACCGACAAAATTAATAAGCTAAAGTTTGACTATTTATGTCATGCAAATATGATATATTCACCAACTTAATCATCCATGGTGTAATTGGGCTGGCCTGTTAGATACTGAAAGGCCTAATCGAATAGTATACAAAAATAATTATACATTTTTATTACAAATTCAAGGAAGTTGCCACGTCATTATCAGTGTCGAAGTCATCTCCGTTCCGTTTCGCGGCAAGTCTCTATATTTCACGGCGTCAACTAACGGCACAATGCTACCGAATATTCTTCATCACATGGCTACTCTTTCACCAGCACGTGACTTTCAAGCTTCTGTTACCTTCTGAGCTAAGTTTTTTCATTTCTTTTATTATCTTAAAATCCCCGAACTATTTTTAGCATTTTTTTTGATAAAACTATTTTTAGCATATCTGTTATCCATAATGAATTATCTTTTTATTTTTAAAAATTATCCTTTTCATGCATTTTATGTATTTGTTTAAATACAAACTTTTTAACAAAGATAAAAAGGAAACTTAAAGACATAAATTAATATCCATTAACAAAAAAAAACTTAAAGACATAAATTAAAATGGATAATAATATAGTGAGAGAAAAAAAATCATCTTGTTAGCCGACAGTGAATTAGCGCTTTTTCTTTTTCATTTTTTTCCGTAGATAGTTTCTTCAGAAGCAACATCAATAATCAAAACGCGGCGGCTATTGTCGTATCAACCACTAGAAAACGTTGTCGTTTTAACATTATCCTTATCTGTTGAGACGACCAATAATTGCTTTTATTGATTTTTATTACCTTTTTCTCTTTCTTCAACTTTCTTCTTCTTCTTCTTCTCCATCACCGGAGATATTTTACCTTTCTCGTCTTCCATAGATTCCAGTGACAACAGATTCTCTTCGAGGGTCTCTACGACTGTCGATGTGATCGGTGAATCAGAAGGTGAAAGTGAGAAAAAAACCAAATCAGAGATGGATCGAGCACCAGTGACCTCAGGACCTATGGATATGCCGATTATGCACGATAGCGATCGATACGACTTCGTTAAAGATATTGGGTCAGGCAATTTCGGAGTTGCTCGGCTCATGAGAGATAAAGTCACCAAGGAGCTTGTTGCTGTTAAGTACATCGAGAGAGGAGATAAGGTTTTTTTTTTTGAATACTTAAAAATCTCATCTTTATTCGTTTCTTCTATATTTGGAAGTTGATGATTTGTTTGCTTTTTAGTGATCGTTTAGTGGGTTTAGTGTGAATGATTTGATTCTGAGTTCATTAACTATGGTGATCGATGACGAATTTGCAGATTGATGAGAATGTTCAAAGAGAAATCATTAACCACAGGTCACTAAGGCATCCTAATATTGTCAGATTCAAAGAGGTAAGTTCAACAGTTATGTGATTCTTTCTTTTGCAATGTGTAAGTCATTGTGGTTTTGCTTTGTAATGAGTAAAGGTCATCTTGACACCGACTCATCTGGCTATCATAATGGAATATGCTTCTGGTGGAGAGCTTTACGAGCGGATTTGCAACGCAGGACGGTTTAGTGAGGATGAGGTTTGCATTTTCAACCTTTAGCTTGATTCTCTTTATTGCTTGTTCCTCTTGTTCTGATGTTTTGAGTTTTTATCGTGTAGGCTCGGTTCTTCTTCCAGCAGCTTATATCCGGAGTTAGCTACTGTCATGCGATGGTATATTAGTGAAAGTGTCCATGGAGGAGCTTAGGGACTTTATATATTCTTTGTTGTTGTTTTAATGCTCTTGTGTTTTGTTTTCGTCTATGTGAAGCAAATTTGTCATCGCGATTTGAAGCTGGAGAATACATTGTTGGATGGGAGTCCTGCTCCTCGCTTAAAGATATGTGATTTTGGATATTCTAAGGTATTCATCTAAGAGTTTGTCCTTTTGATATTAGATGTTCTCAGAAATTTTACATCTTGTAGTTCTCTGCTTAGCTCATATACTTTTTCGATAGTCTGTTTTGAGTAATGGTGTTTGTTTATGCATTTTTCTTTGACAGTCTTCTGTTCTTCATTCACAACCAAAGTCAACTGTCGGTACTCCTGCTTACATCGCTCCAGAGGTATTGCTTCGTCAGGAATATGACGGCAAGGTAAGAGTTTGTAACCTCAGGGAATCTGCATTTTGTTATGGATGGATAACCAGTTTATCGTATATTTCATTACTAGATTGCAGATGTATGGTCATGCGGTGTAACCTTATACGTCATGTTGGTTGGAGCTTATCCTTTTGAAGATCCAGATGAACCAAGAGACTATCGGAAAACAATTCAGGTAACCGCTTTACAAATTGTTTCTTAGCTTCTCTCTTCGATTTTCCTCTAATCCTTTAACGATTTCTAAACACACAGAGAATCCTTAGCGTTAAATACTCAATCCCTGAAGACGTAAGGATTTCGCCTGAATGCTGTCATCTCATTTCAAGAATCTTTGTGGCTGATCCCGCTACCGTAAGTCATTGATTCCCTTTTCTCATCTCTAGCCTTTAACCATTGGCGACGAGAATGACGTAATGGTTGTTTATGTAACAGAGGATTAGCATTCCAGAGATCAAAAACCACGAATGGTTCTTGAAGAATCTCCCAGCTGATCTAATGGAGGAGAGCAACACAGGAAGCCAATATCAAGAACCTGAACAACCAATGCAAAGCCTTGACACAATCATGCAAATCATCTCCGAGGCTACAATTCCAGCTGTTCGAAACCGTTGCTTAGACGATTTCATGACAGACAATCTAGACCTCGACGATGACATGGACGACTTTGATTCCGAGTCTGAAATCGACATCGACAGTAGTGGAGAGATAGTTTATGCTATGTAATAATAAAAAAAGCCCTTCTTCCCTTATGATCCTCAAAGCACTTCTTTTATCAGTTTCAAGACCAGAGTGTGTCTGATCCTCTGGTTTTTTTCTGTATCTGCCATTTTTGTATTGGGCTCATTTTGTTTGTTTGTTTGTTGTTGTCTGTTACATACATATATGTAATGTAAAATATCATATATCTATATAATATAGTTTCCTAATGTTACAAGACCCTTTGCACACAAAGCAAATTTCAACATTACATTTAGAATAGTTGAAACAAGTTAAGGTTATGTTCTTTTTCCTCTTCTCTGATGATCAGATTCTTCATTTTCGGTTTGAATCTTTGCCATTGGAACATACTCTCTTCGTCGCATTTCACTTCCAGGTCATCTAGATCCTTTACTGAATCTGGCAACTCGCAGCGATAACAATCTCCCATCGAAATCTTCTTCAGTTTCTGCAGCTTCCCTATCTCTCGAGGCAATTTTCTCAGTTGGAAGCATCCTGAAACATCTAGAAATCGCAAACTTTCGAGTCTCTCAATTGTTTCAGGTAGCTCAAAAAGATCATTACAAGAACTCAGTCTCAATATTTCAAGATTCTTTAAATCGCCAATAGCTTCTAAGAGTCTACATAGCTTGTTACAGTTCGTGACGCTAAGCTTCTTCAATGAAACAACTTGAGAGATCCAATAAGGCAGTTCAACAAGATTATAGCAATAACCAATCCCTATTTCTTGTAAACTCTGTAGAGTTTCCGAAACATCGACTTCTAACTCGTTGAAAAGCTCATCGACATGACACAACCATAAAGATAGCTTCTCAAGACTTCTGAGTCCGAGTTTGGGAATGTCAAGCAAAGTGATGGAGATTTTCTCGAACCTGATCCGTTTCAAGTTCTGTAATGAGCTGAGACAGGACAAGTTTGTCAACTTTGCAGGATTAGTACCATGGTTTATGATCATCAAAACTTTCAACTTCTTCATGGTAGCAATGAAGTTTGGTAATGAATAGTTCGGCGAAGAGAGGTTAAGAACTAAAGCTTCAACATTTGGACAAACCATTTCAACCCAACTTGATGAAAATGAATCATCTATATGGAACAAACATAAAGAACAATCAAATCATTTATGGTTAGAGAGTGTGTGAAACAGAGTAAAGAAGTAATTTATAATACCAGTAGAGATTGACAAGAGAGATGCATTAACAACAATAAGTTGATTTTGATTTAAACACCAGTTTGGGAATTTGTTTTCTTGAATCTCCAAGTTTAATCTTTTCTTCTCGAAAATCGAATTCGACTCTTTTTGGCATTGGTTGATAGCAAATTCTCTATGGATGTGCTCTTGTTTAACCAAGAACTCATTGTAGAAACCATCTTCATCATGCTTATATTTCCTGATATTATAGCAAATAAACAAGAGGCAGAATCTATTAAATAATAAGTTATATATACCATTTTCTTTAGGTTTATTTCACATTTCAGAATTTAAAATGGGTTAATTTTTCAAATGACTGAAAAACCCATTATTTAAATATTTGAGATTCACAAAATAATAATAATATAATAATAATAGAATATTTTACAAAATCACTCTCGTCATCTTTAAAAAAATTGGGGCAAAAAAGTAATTTACAATTTTGGCTGGTTTAGAAACTTAATTAAACAAAGATTCTACGTCAAACTTCATATTTTTCATTTAGAATTTTAAGGTTAAAATTTTGAAGTTTAAGTCTAAAGGTTTAGACTTCAAATATTTATTAATATATCATCTAATTTTGATATAAAATTAAGACTATTTTCATATCAAACTTGCATCTATTAGGTGTTTTCTTGGATCTAAGCCTATATATATAGTGAGATCAAGAATTGGTAGATGAATTTAAAGTAACATACCCGAGAGGAAGAAGTGTAAGGAGATTGTGGGAGGCAAGTTCTTGAAGGTAATTCATACAGAGGAGACTCTCTTTACCATATAACTCAGACCATATGTCAATTATTGTAGAAGCAATTATCTTTTGGTCTTCAAGAAATGAGACCATGTCCAAGAAACACTCTTTTAGATTGTTGGTTAAGACATCGAAGCTTTGGAGCGTATCCATAATGGTATTGGTTCCTATGAACGAAGAGGAGTTTTATGCATATAAAGATCGAATGTAGAGAACAGAGAAACTTTAAAAGGAAAATTTCTATATTGACTGACTCTTTTTATCAATCAAAACGTGACTATTCATAAAACCCATCAACAGGGATAATATTATTAGGGGTGTACAAAATACCCGAACCCGAAGAACCGAACCGAACCCGAACCGAAAAAGTAGACCTGAATCCAAATTTTTGAAATAGCCAATCGGATCTTAAACTCAGTACCCGAAAGAACCGGAACCCAACCCGAACCGAACCGAATTAGTACTTGAAATACCCCCGAAAATAGTTATATATACAAAATATTTTTTTTGTTATATATACAAAATATTATTTATATTTTCTATTAATATATAATATATACAATCAAAGTTATAATTTTTTATTTCTAAATATTATTCATTTTAAAAATATTCTGAATATTTTAAATAATTTTAAATAATTTAGGTATTTTTTAATATTTTACTCTATTATTTTGGATATTCTTGGGTACTTCGAGTACTTAAAAGTAACCAAACTATTAGAACCGAAAATATCTAAATAAGTACTAAGTATTTTTCAATTCTTAAGATAAATACCCGAAATATTCGGATCCAAATCCGAACCGAACCGAACTAAAAAATACTCGAACGGATCTCCGATCTAAGAACCGAAAGAACCGAAATTCAAATTACCCGAACTGAACCCAAACCGAATACCCAAACGTCGATGCCTATATTACGAATAAGTCATGTTGGACTTTGAACAAAACAGCGATTCGATGGGAACTTAAAGTATATCAATCTCAAGATAGAAGTTTGATCTAGGAAGAGGAAGAAAAAGTGACTTGACAAACACGCAAAATACAAAATCGTGCTCGGTAAAAGAAGTTAACAACAATATATATTGACTGAATTAAAATGTGACAAGAGAAAAAAATGTATATCTTGAGAAGAGCTTACTGATTAGAGTAATGATGATTTTGCAGTGATATTTTTTAGAAATATTTGCATCTTTTATGACCCTTAAGCAATCAATATGAAATATTTTCTTGTATCTAACTACTGTTTTGAGTTTTCTTTGGAAAAGATTAAAAGGTCTCTTTAGTCTATAAAGATGATAGACCTCACCATTTTAGGATTTTCTAGGAATTTACCAAAGCTAATATTTTAAATGAAATGAAGAATGTTCAAATATTATTACTATAATTTGTCAAAAATGTTGGTCAAATTACTCTTTCAAAATCATCTAACTAATTAAAAGGAGCTAATTGTGGCTCCTAAAGGTGTCCACCTAAACCTCCTCCCAAAATCCCTCTCTTTATGCCACATCAACGTTCAACGCTCTGTAGTTTTAACCTTCAGACGCCATGCCATTTTAAAAGTCTACATGTGCTACGATATGCCATTTTAAATGTCCACGGTAAAGTTCACACTTTTAAGTGTCCTGTATTTTGAAGTAGAAAATATATAGAAGAATTTTGTAAAAATTATTTTGAAAACTAATTCCTCCTTCTAAAAGTTTGAAAATTAACATTTTACATAAGAAAATAACCAAATTTCCTACGAAAACACTAAAATTGTTTTTAAATCTAGCCATTTTAAGTTGTTACTAGGTGATCATTCGCACATTGTGCGAGAAAAAATAATGAAATATATATATATATATATATATACCTTTTTGATGATTTTGATATTAT
>OVAN01003399.1:0-29266 GCA_900406275.1 Anastatica hierochuntica
CCTGGTGGGACATGAGATAGATTTTTTACCATGAGATAGATTTTTTACAATTCTGAATTTTTTCCACGAATGCCGGTACTCGAAAATTTCGTGTGCGCTGCCAACCACTAGCAACGACCTCGGTAAAACCCTCCTTTCCGATCCATCTTTTGTCAAATATGAAGTTCTTGAAATATTTCTCCACTTTATAGTTAACCTTGAGAAGTATTGGCCGATGATCAGATCTGATTCTCGCTAAATATTCCACTTTGGAATGCCTAAATACATTATGCCAATCCTCGTTCCCTACCGCTCTGTCCAATTTGCACCGGACATTCTGATTACTCCGCGTACCTTTCCAAGACAGTTGGTCTCCAGCTCAAGGAAACTCCGTCATTCCACAACGTTGCAATATTTGATTAAAAGGGACGAACGATGCTGTGGAGCGCATTTTCCCCCCTTTCTTCTCATGGTTCCCGGTTAATTCATTTTTAGTCGCCTATTATCAACCAAGGATTTGACCGTTGCGCTCCTATTTCTATCAATTTATCCCAAACTTTATTTCTGTTCACAACAACCGGTTCACCATAGACAAAGGAAATCACAACTTTATAACCGTAAATCGATGCAGAAACATCTATTATGCGATTACTTGAATAAAGAAACTCTAGATTTATTTCATTAATATAGAAAATAGCCAAACCACCACTAGATCCTATCAGACCAACCGTGTACAAATTATTAAAACCAAAATTCAATGAAACTTTTTTAAAATAATAGCAGACTGTTTGGTTTCTTATAAAATACAATATCATGCCGAAACTTATTCCAAATATCACATAAAGTATCAGGTGTCAAGTCTCCCCCCAAATCTTGACAATTCCAACTCAGTATCTTCACGGATAAGCCGGTGGAATCAAGAGAGCCACCATTCCTTTTTTCGTTTGTGTGGATGGCATCAAAACCTTCGTGCCACCTTTAGCCTTGGTCCCCTCCTTATTAGTCCCTGCAATACCAGAAGTCAACCTATTAGAAATATAGGTTTTCCTCGTATTTTTCCGGTATGTATCTCTGCGTTTATGAGGCGAGACTAACATCATCATATTCAACTTCTTAAAATTAACACCTTGAATCTTTGTGGGAATTTTACTACACTTCGACATAGTATTAGTTCTTTTTTTCCAACTTAATTCCTCTTAGATTCTTAACAATCTTCTCAATACCCATAGAAAGAAGAAGACCAGAGAGTGTGCCTTCTTCACAGGGACCATGACATCCTATAGTGACGGTTTTATCCTCCATTACGGTCTCCTGGAGAGAGATGTTCCCCGTTGGATCATGTAAGTCCAAGCCATTCTTCTCCAGTATCGCATCTACCACGTGAGCCTCTGTTGAAATAACCTTTCCCAAATTAGTGCTCTCCTTCACCACAGTACTCGGGTCCACCATTTCACCTTCTTCCTCCAGGAGATCATCACTATTGACTAAGCTCTCCGACAGCAGAATGTCATCATTTCCACCAGCATCCTCCGTAGCGGAAGCAGTGGCTTTCCCTTTATCAGGGACACGAGTAACCTTGTCTTGGAAAGCTATAGTAACCACGTGATTACCTTTGTGATTCTCTCCCTATGAGTAAAGTGGTCTTGGCTAGCTTGTGTGGCGGCGCACAGCTGCGGAAGAAGAGCCTGTGCTCTTTGGCCGATATGCTTGAGCATTCTGCCGAGATAAACCACCTTTATAACCCTTCACCCGCTGGTCGCGGTGATGTCCCTCTGACCCACCCCGTTTCGAAACTTTCTCAGCATAAGTTTCCTTATTCCCAGGCTTCCCAGTATGACTCCCAGCTCGGTCTTGAGATTCACTCTCCAAGCTGTCCACAAGTTCCAAATCAAGGGCTCTTTCAACCGGTAGCCTTCGGGGAGGCTGTCCCTCTCTTGACTTATCATCCCTCTTAAGTTGACCATCACCATCAATATGTGAATCCCTGTCCCGTTCATGGAATTAGAAGGTCCGGACACACCTCAACTTCATGCGTAAGCATATTACAATGTTTACAAATACCCGACAACTTGTCGTATTTAAGGTTGACCTTGATCTCCTCTCCATGATCAAAAGACACCACCGTTGAGAAAACAAGTGGCTTGAAACCGTCAATGGTGACCTGAACACTCGCAACATCCGCATCGACAGCCTTGACCTGCCCGATGGATTTACCAACAACCTTAATTGTATCCTCTTCCCATAAGTGCAAAGAGATATCTTCCACCTTAACCCAAAAAGTTATTGCCGAGGGGTACAAGGGTGTTACAATTGGTTTTCATCTCACCAAAGACACCATCCAACCATCAAAATGGTAGGGTTCATAGTGAAGAACATCCATTATTGTCCGTTCCGATTGGAAATTGAACTGGAACTTGCCACTCCCAAGATCACCTCCTTCCACCTTTCCTTCTAACTTCCATATTTTCGGAATATTTACAAGAAGGTTGTCCATCCTTTGAATCTTTGGATTCATGAGACGACCGATAAGCGTCAATGAGAATTGTTGTACCCACCGAGCAATCCCTGCCGAAGAGAGCCTCACTGTCTCGGTCCGAACCACACCCTTAGTAGCCACAACCTGAGCCATTGCCTGAAAAACCGAAAATTCCTTAAGAAAAACTTGGTCTTGAAACCACACAGTCCCTATGAAACCCGTGAGCAACCGTCGCACCACAGAGAAAAAACTTGAGTAAGCCAAATGAAAATAAGGTGATTAAAAGAAGTAGCTAAATTGCTCTGCCTCAATCTCCTTATATAAAAGACAGTAAACACAAATTCGAAATTTATAGTCTCCAATAACCGCTTGGTTCTCTGAATAAGGAAGGAAGAAGCAAATAATTTCGATAGAGAACTTGTGACTTAATCTTTCAAAATCAAGCCCTTCCTTAAGCCACAATCTGTAATCAAAACCACAATCTCCGAGAGCCAGAGGAAGATTCTGGAGCCACACCATGGAAACTGCTTGATACTTGTTTCCAAAACTCATTCGCCCTAATAACCCCGCCGCAAAACTTTCCAACTCTATGATACGCATAAATCGAATCGGATCCGCGACCATGATACACCTTAATACCTGCAATTCCCAATCAATCTTCAATACCAATCATAAGTTCCTTATCTGAAACCCACACGACTGACATGACCTTTTGAACTCTGTCTCCGCAGCCAAAACTCCGACAACGACCCGATCCTCCTCATTCTCGATCTGACCCAATCTATGGATCTGAGGCGAAATCTCCAACAAAACTCCTGAATCTCCCACAGAGACCCGACCCTCCTCGTACTGCCATTTCACACCGAGATTTTCATTAGCCACCGCTGACGGAACCATCCGTCGCCGATGGCAAAACCTACTATAGGTTAACCGCTAGTTTCATCGCAATCGCAGTCTTATGATCTATGTTTTTTAAAACAATAATTTTTAAACTCATGACTCTACACTTTGTGTCATTTAGGTATCTAATTATGTATAAAAGACCAAAAAACCTCAACTTTTCTCTCTTATTTTTACTTTAATATTTATTTGTTTTTTCTTTCTTTCTCCTCTCTCATGTAAAATCACTTATTTTATTTTTCTTTTTATTTTTTTTAAAGCAAACCTTTTTTTGTTTTCATTTTTTCCTTTTCTCTTTTCCTCTTATTTTTTCTTCTTCTTAGTATTAAAACTAATTATTCATGGACAGGTTTGACACATTATTCATGGATGAGCATGTTATTCGAAGATTATCTACAAAAGTCCTTTCGTATGACTGATTTAGGAAAGCTCAAATATTTTCTAGGACTTGAGGTTGCAAGGAACACATCAAGTTTTTACATCTCAAAACGGAAGTATGCTCTTGATATAATCTCCGAGGCTAGATTACTAGGAGCCGAGCCATTGCAAGTTCTTGTTTAGGTCAGTCATAAGCTTGCATCTGCTGAGGGTCCTCTTGCCAATGCCACTCAATATCGACGGCTTGTTGGACACCTCATTTATCTAACTAACACTCGATCGGAGGTAGGATATATTGTTCACATCCCCTCACAATTTATGCAGAAGCCACTCTTGCCACATTGAGAAGCCGCATTGCGCGTCATACGTTATCTCAAGGGTAGTCCAGGTCAAGACTTTTTTCTAAAAGCTAATTATTCATTGCATATTAGTGTTTATTGCGATTCAGATTGGGATATTTTCTGATATTTGTGTATTTTGTATCATTTTTAGTATTATTTTTGCATGACTTTTGATCTCTTTTACCTAATTTAGAAGCTTTAGTATTAGTTTTAGTCTCATTTAGTTTAGATTGATCATCTTAGAGTCTTAAGCTATATTTGGTGCTTTGCATTGCATTTCCTTAGAAATTTTAGGTATTTTGGAGTAGGGGATGAACGTTCGAGTACACGTTCGAGTTCGGTTCGGGTTTATTCGGGTTATCAGGTCTAAAGGTTCAAGATCCATTCAGATATTTCTATTTTTTGGTTCGGGTTTGGTTCGGGTCCTTGCAGGTTCGGTTTGGGTTCGGGTACCCTTTAAAATTATGTAAAATAATAAAAAATCTAAATATATCTTAAAAATCTCAAAATTCTAAAAATTAAATAATATAAAACATATAAATTAAAATATGCATGACCAAATACTTGCAATTAACATGAAAATTGTTTTGGTTTGAGTATTTTGATGAAAACATGGTAGGTTTTCCGAGTATTTTCAGTATTTGTTACTATTTTCCAGATATTTTTATGTATTTTTCGGTACTTTTGGATAATTCTTATATTATTTTCGGTTTTTTGGATATATTTGGATATTAAATCTAAAAATAATTAATATATTAAAATTAAATATTGTAGTTCGGGTATTTTCGGGTACCTGAAATATTTCAATTCGGATTCGGGTTCGGTTCTTAGGATATCAAAGTTTGGGATCCGTTCGGGTATTTTATCGGTTTTGGTTCGGGTTCGGTACCATTTTTCAGGTCGGGTTCGGTTCGGTTCTCCGGGTTCGGATATTTTGCCCACCCCCACTTTGGAGCTCAAAGATGGATTGAATGATGCAAAAGGCATGGAGCTTAAAGAATCATGAAGAAAATGTTATTGGATGCAAATGGATAGATGTTAGATGGAGAACCGGCCAAAGTGTCTTAAATATTGGATCAGATGGAAGCCTTCCCTGATTGGACTGAGCTCAATTTTTGTCACAATATAGAAAATTAATGTACCTTTGTTTTGGCGGTGGCTTCAGCTCATTCCGAGCTACGGTTTAAAAGTTATGGGTGAAATATCGAAAACATGTCTGAAATCCGGTGACCTGAGCTGAGGGATTGTGGACCACCAGCTAGAGGTGTCCAGATCGCCAGAAATGCTTGGTGGGAAGGTTGGCGGTCTGGAGAGAGAATGTAGACCGCCTGCCAGAGGGTCATTAACCGCCAAACCCCCCCCCCCCCCCCCCNCCCCCCCCGAAATCACCAAAACAAGCCGAGATCCTACCCGGTCCCAGATCGACCCAGTTCAACCCTTTCCTCTATAAATACTCAATGTTAACCTTCTTGGAACCCTAAGCTACCTAAGCAAAAATTTCTCTTCTTAGTTTTCTTTATGATTTTGGATCTAAACAAGTTGTAATCACATTTTGTTTTGAATCCTTTTTAGTTTTCAATGCATTTGATGTCTCTTTGATTATTGTTTCTTCTTTTTTCTTCAAAGTTTCTTCATTTCTTACAAAGTTTGTATCTTTCTTGCATTTTCAATAGTTTGTTTGCATCTTATCCATCTCATCTCTACTCTACTCTTCTTCTAACATGTAAAATCAAGAGTTAGTGACAATCTCTTGGTTTTACATGGTTTTTAGTTAGTAGACTTTTTTTGGATCATGGGTTAGGCTAGATTAGGTTGGTTGATGGTTGAATGATGATAGTTTAGATTGTATCTTGTTAGGTTCTTCATATTTGATTATGCTTAATGTTAGATTAGGCTTGAGAAAGTCATTCTAGGCTTAGTGCATTTTGTTGTCCAGAAGGTGTTCGATCAAATGCTTGAACCAATCTTATGTGACCTTTACCTTCCTAGCCAATGAGAATTGATGATTAGGGTGTTTAGTGAACTGAATGGACTTGTTATTAATGCTCACTGATCATTTGATTGCAGTTGAGAAATTTGTTAATTATGTGATTAATGAAATGATTAGTTCAATGGGAATGGATTAGTCATATTTGTGAGTTCCATGTTCTAGGATAGTGCTTCATCCAATCTTTGCATCATTGTTTGATTGTTATTTCATCCTCGTGATAGTTATGCCCATGGTCCAATGCTTCTTTTATCTTATTTTTTCTTTGTTTGTTTTGTTCTTTGCATTTCTCATCTCTTAGCTAGTAGTTTCATCATTCTCTTCCTATTTGCTTAGCTTAGGGAATTTTGTTACAATCCTAGGGCATAGATCCTTAGTTCCTTTGGGTTTGACCCTTAAATGTTACAACGCATTGACGTACTCTTGCAGTTTAGTGAGTTGTTAGTCGATTAAGATCGTTAGAAATTTAAAACTTGAATTGGTTAATCGATAACAAAAATCTCTCTATCAAGTTTTTGGCGCCGTTGTCGGGGAGCTAGGTACAATCATAAGAGAGGAAGAAGATGTCTTCTTACCAGAACTCAATGTGAAGCTCATATTAGAGAGACAAGAAAGGATGTTATCTTGGAACACCACAAGCTATCAATGAGCTTATGAAGCATCCAACTCAAGAGAGTATCAACCGTATGGTGAGACATATCATCTCAGGAATGAATTATATGAAGTTCAAGAACCTCATTCTCATTTAAATGTGGAAAAAGAAGAAAAAAAAATGTTAATGACTTGCTTAGAAAGATATTAGAAGAGCAAGAAAAGGGAAGGATTGAGATGAATGAACTTCTTAATTCTTTTTGCACTAAGAAGGATTTTCTGGTCAAGAGTCTTGGCTCAGGCATGGATGATATAATGGCACATGAAGAGTCTATCAACAACAAACTTACGCAAGAGGTTAAAGATCAAGAATAAAAAAGGCATCCGTCACTACAAGACTGAAACAATTGGAGATTTCTCCATTTATGTTGAGGAGAGTTTTGAAGAGCAATTGCAAACCAAGGATGCATCCTTACTTGAAGTTGAATACTCTACATGAGAATTTGAATTAACACCTAAACATGAGATCTATGAAAAGCTTGTGTTGGGATTTGAATTAGAGGATATAAAGAGTTATTCATCCTATGGTATAGAAGAAGAAATATGCTCATTTGGAAGGCAACTTGAGGACCCTTGTAAAAATGCATTGGTTGATGAATGCATAAAGAAAAGAGAAGAGTATTCAATCAATGAAAATGAAATCTCAAGAAAGGAATAAGCCACACTAAAGTGTACTCAAGAAAAGAAGAGGTCGTTAACAAACACGATATGCTATTTGGATACACTAGTGGAGGGATTTTAGATGAAAAGCTTGAGAGAGATGTGCAATCCAAATAAAGTGAAGTTTCTTTGTTTGAACCCACCTTGCTTATGTGGAATTGCTTGGACATTCAAAGGAGTGAGATAATTGAAGCATGTGAAGACCTTATTAGTCTTTGCAGAACTTAGATGTTATGCCCCAAGAGCTTGGTGAAAGTTTTGCACAAGAATTAATGAAAGAAGAAGTATGGAATCCCTCAACAAAAGAAGAAATACATGTGATCCCCATCTCCATTTCTAAAAGAGAATTCAAAAAGGAGAAGCCTATTGAGAAAGAAGATGAGCACAAAGACGAATCTCAAAAGAGGGTTAAAAAAAAAGAGTCTCCAATGGTACAATCCTTTGACAAAGACCCATATCAAGTCTCCACTAAGGAAGTGAACATCAATGATCCGAGAAGAAAGATACCATTTGAGGAGATAAGGATGGATGAATTTCGGGGTTGGTTCTATGATGAATATGAGCCGGGTGATCCATGGCTTCATCAAGGGAACCTAAAAACAAAGTCAAGCTAAGAGACATTAAACAAGCGCACTTGAGAGGCAATCCCATGAATATCCTTTTATTTCTATTCGTTTTTAAGTTCAATTTTAAATGGTATGCTCATGGTTTATGTTGGATTTTGAGTGTGTTTAGGGTGAATTGTGGTTCATGGTTCCTTTGAGTTGAGCTAAATGTTTAAGAATGCTTTCCACTTAGAATTTGCTAAGTTGATTGTTTGAATTTGAGTTAAGCACATAATTTAGAGATGCCAATGATTAGTGCAATGCATGAATTTGAGTTTGTGTGCTTTGATATTAGAAAATGTTGGTGAATTTGATCTACCTTAGTTGGTTTGGAATTATAAATTGTATGATCTAGAGTTTGGAAAGTGTATGAATGATTCTACTAAGTGATATTTGTGTATTTGGTATCATTTTTATTATTATTTTTGCATGTTTTCGATCTGTTTTAGCTCATTTAGAAGCTTTGGTATTAGTTTCAATCTCATTTAGTTTAGATTGAACGTCTTAGAGTCTTAGACTATATTTGGTGCTTTGCATTGCATTTCTTTAGAAATTTTGTGTACTTTGGAGCTTAACGGATGGATTGAATGATGCAAAAGTCATGGAGGTTAAAGAATCATGAAGAAAATTTTCTTGGATGCAAATGGATAGATGTTAGATAGAGAACCAGTCAAAGTTTCTTAAATATTGTATTATATGGAAGTCTTCCCGTGATTGGATTGAGCTCAATTTTCGTCATAAGATAGGAAATTGAGTTACCTTTGTTTTGGCACTGGTTTCAGCTCATTCTGAGCTACGGTTCAAAAGTTATGGGTGAAATACCGAAGATATATCTGAAACCCGACGACCTGAGCTGAGGGGTTGTGGACCGCTAGCCAGAGGTGTCTAGACCGCCTGGAATGCTTACTGGGAAGACTGACGGTCTGGAGAGAGGTTGTAGACCGCCAGACAAAGGGACATGGACCGCCAGAAACCCCCGAAATCACCAAAACAAGCCAAGATCCTACCCGGTTTTTCCCGGATCGATCCAGTCCAACCCTTTCCTCTATAAATACTCAATGTTAACCTTCTTGGAACCCTAAGCTACCTAAACAAAAATTTATCTTCTTAGTTTTCTTTATGATTTTGGATCTAAACAAGTTGTAATCACACTTTATTTTGGATCCTTTTTAGTTTTTAATGCATCTGATGTCTCTTTGGTTATTGTTTCTTCTTTGTTCTTCTTTGTTCTTCTAAGTTTCTTCATTTCTTACAAACTTTGAATCATTCTTGCATTTTCAATAGTTTGTTTACATCTTATCCATCTCATCTCATCTCTACTCTTCTTCTAACATATATAATCAAGAGCTAGTGACAATCTCTTGGTTTTACATGGCTTTTAGTTAGTAGACTTTTTGTTGGATCATGGGTTAAGCTAGATTAGGTTGGTTGATGGTTGAATGATGATAGTTTAGGTTGTATCTGGTTAGATCCTTCATATTTGATTATGCTTAATGCTAGATTAGGCTTGGGAATGTCATTCTAGGCTTAGTGCATTTTGTTGCCCGAAAGGTGTACGATGAAATGCTTGAACCAAGCTTATGTGAGCTTTACATACCTAGCCAATGAGAATTGATGATTAGGGTGTTTAGTGAACTTAATGGACTTGTTATTAATGCTCATTGATGATTTGATTGCACTTGAGAAATTTATTAATTATGTGATTAATGAAGTGATTAGTTCCATGGGAATGGAGTAGTCATATTTGTGAGTTGCATGTTCTAGGATAGTGCTTCATCCAATCTTTGCATCATTGTTTGATTGTCATTTCATCCTCATGATAGTTATGCCAATGGTCCAATGCTTCTTTTATCTTATTTTCGTCTTTGTTTGTTTTGTTCTTTGCATTTCTCATCTCTTAGCTAGTTGTTTCATCACTCTCTTCCTATTTGCTTAGCTTAGGGAATTTTGTTACAATTCTAGTGCGTAGATGCTTAGCTCATTTGGGTTCGACCTTTAAATGCTACAACGCATTATCGTGCTCTTGCGGTTTAGTGAGTTGTTAGTCGATTAAGGTCTTTAGAAATTTAATGCTTGAATTGGTTAATCGATAATGAAAATCTCTCTATCATCTTCCCATTGACGAGACGATCTATTAGCGCCTATGTCGTCTTCCTTGGTGATTCTCTGGTATCTTGGAAGACGAAGAAACAAGACACAATATATCTATCATCAGCCGAAGCAGAATAGAGGGTTATGTCTTTTGCCATGAAGGAATTAAAATGGGTCAACCAACTTCTTTAATCTTTCGGCATCACATCCATCACTAATGAAGCTCTACTGTGACAGAAAATTTTCACTTCATATATCTGCGAATCTGGTATTTCATGAGCGCACCAAGCACCTAGAAAAAGATTGTCATCATGTTCGGTAAGCGGTTCAGTAGAAAATTTTCCCTAAAGAGCATGTTACGTCAAAGAATCAACTTCCTGACATCCTTACCAAAGCATCACCGCGTCCACTATTTGAAGAACTAATGTCCAAGTTGGTCATTCGAAATATCACACTTCCAACTTGAGGGGAGTGTTAGGATAATAACAACATATATTAAGATAATAATGTACTTAAAATTTATCCTTATCAAATTAGGACTCTATTCCTTGTATAAATACCTATCCATTCTTATTTTAATAGAACACACATTCATTCTATTTCAATGTGCTCCTTTGTCTCTGTGTCATTTTGACAGAGGTCACATGTCGTGTTCATTTACATTCTGCAAAATTGAGTTTATGTATCTATCTTTCTTGTTTTGATTGTTATGTATGTGAATTAACCGACCAATTCGCGCATCCGATGTTGCTTTTGCTATGCAATCATTTAAGTTACGAATGATAAACTAGTTTTGAAAAAAAGAAAATGTTCATTCGATAAATTTGCTCTACCGTGTTTATAGTAACGATTATATCTATATATGGTTACAAAAATATTGTTATTTTTCTCTTAGTATTTTTTTTATAGATAATATGTAATACAATTTTATACATTTTGAAAAGAATAGTGTTGATATTCATCTTAATTACGTTTTTAGATTGAGGCGATATTCTCGGTGAGGCAATTTTGAGGCGATTCTGGAGATTCAGGTAAGCAGAGGCGCCACCATAACTATGGCGGACTCGGGTGGGACTCCGGAAGCGGCGGATCCCATAGGCGAGGGGGCGAAGAGTTCTGAAGGTGTTGCGGTAGTCGCGACGGCTGTTGCAGGGTTGAATCGGCCATCGTGGGCTTCGATTGCTGGATCTAAGATGGGTAATCTGTCGAGGCATGTTCTGTCTTCAGTGGAAGATGGTTCGTTTGAGGTTCCTGATGAGGTTCTTGAGGACCCGAATCACTTGTGGAAGAGTTTTCTGGTCGGTCGATTCCTTGACGCATCTCCGCATGTGGCGAAGGTTCACGTCATAGTGAACCAAATTTGGAGTTATGGAAACAAATCAGTGAAGATTGATGTCTTTGTCGTGAACTCAACGACAATGAAGTTTCGTATTTTGGATCCTGTGATTCGAAGGAAAGTATTGCAGAGCGGTATTTGGAACATTGCTGACGTCCCTATGGTGCTTTCGGAGTGGTGTCCGGAGATATTGAAGACGCAACCAGAGCTGCAGTCTATGCCTTTGTGGGTTAATTTGAAGAAGGTTCCTCAAAGACTATTTTCTGAGTAGGGATTGGGGTTTATTGCTAGTGTTGTTGGTCATCCCAAAAAGTTGCATCCTGATACTCTCGCGTGTTCAAGTTTTAACAATGCAAAAATATTTGTCATTGATGATTTGTCTAAGGAGCTACCAAAGGAGGTGCCTTTAAGAAACCGAAAGGGGTTTAAAGCTGTGGTTGAAGTTTCTTATCCATGGCTTCCGCCGCGTTGTGTTTCCTGTCGCAAATGGGGTCACAAATATGATGCTTGCATGTTGAACGAAAAGGGAAAGGAGGTTGTGGTTAGTGAGGGTGTCATGTCAGGTGAGGCATCTCTACTTCTGGTTGGTTCTGGTAGTGGAGCCAGTAAAATGGTTGTAGAAACAGGAGCATCGGCTGACGTATTGGTTGGTACAAAACATGATCAGTCACAAGTTAGTACTTCTCGGTGTGAGCAGAGTAACTCTTTGGCTACTGCTATGGTGATCTCAACAGAGACTATAAAAGTGACAGATGAGGTCGTGGTTGAGGTGCTAGAGGGTACGACCGAGGGTCCTTGGTTGTCAGCATCAAAAACGTCTTAACCAGCGGATACAAGGTATGTTACAGAGAGGGTTGATTCAAGTTTGAATGTTTCCCCTACACGGTTTTCAATCTTGCAATCTGGAGAGGGTGATGAAGAGGTTGTGGGAGAAGATGTGGAGGAGAATAGTTCCTCTGTCCAATCGTAGGATTTAGAAAAGGGAGAATTACAGGAGTCAAGGGCAGAGGCTGAGAGTGTCGTGGATAAGGTGGGGGGAGTTTCCGCCTAGACAGTCTTTGCCTAGGCAGACCAAGGGCATTAATCGTTATCTTGGGGACTCTTCAACACTACGGCGAAAGAATCTTCTAGCCAAAAGGGTCGGACAAGATCCCAATGGAAGCATTAATGTCCATCTTCTGTTGGAATGTCCGAGGCTTCAATAAAGTTCACAAGCAAAAGGTTGTACATAGTTGGATTGCTGCTTCAAATCTTAAGTTCGGGTGTATATTGGAAACAAGAATAAAGGAGGTAAAGGCGGCTCAGATTGCAGATTTTTTTTTTTCGGGATGGTCTTTGTTGACGAATTATGATTTCAATAGGAGAGGAAGAATCTGGATTGTTTGGAGTGACGCGGTTCTTCTTACTCCGGTCTTTACTTCTGCACAGTTAATCACGTGCTCTGTGACTGATCCAGCATTGGAAACAAGTTACTTTGTCTCCTTCGTCTACGCGTCTAACTTTGTGATGAAGAGGAAGAGTCTATGGGAGGATCTCAAGTCACATCATAGTTCTCCGATCTTTCAAGAAAAGCCATGGATTGTTGTAGGGGATTTCAAATGTGAGATTTTTGTGAGTTGGTCACTACATGCTCTTTGATGGATCTACCGTATCATGGCATGCACTTTACTTGGGAAAATCATCAAGACCGCAATCCAGTAGACAAGAAATTAGATCGAGCTTTGATAAGTGATACTTGGCTTACAAGTTTCCCTACGTCATTTGCGCATTTTGAAGTGGGGGAAATCTTTGATCACGCTAGGTGTGTTATTAAACTTGACTCTCATGAGGTTTCAGTGCGCCGGCCTTTTAAGTTTCCAAATGTATTGGCCACTCATGAGGGGTTTCTTCCGATGCTTCAGGAGTTTTGGGAAGATCCAATTCCTTTGTCTCCATCGCGTATGGCCATCTACAGGCTCTCAAAGAAGTTAAAAGATTTGAAAATGGTGATCCGAGAGTTTAATAGTAACAAAGTGGGGATTCTGACGCGAAAAACACGTGAAACTTTTCACGAACTGTGTTCTAGACAACAGGAAGTTTTGTTTGCTCCATCTTCTGAGAGTATGATTGCGGAGGCAGAAGCGGTAGAGCGATGGCAGTATGTGGCTGGTTTTGGAAGAGTCCTTCTTAAAACAAAAAGCCAAGATTCAATGGTTGCGCCTTGGGGACCAAAACAATAAGTTCTTCCACCGTGTTTCTCAAGCATGAGCTTCTAAGAATAGCATTCGGATGGTTCGCTCTGGTGATGGCAGGTTGTTGACGAGGATCTCAGACATAAAGGTTGAGGCAGTAAGTTGGTTTCAGATTTTTCTACAAGAGGTACCTCCTGATTATGTGGGCATTGATGTTTTGCAGCTTCAAGAGCTCCTCTCTTTTCATCTTGATGAGGAGGAGAGAACCAAGATGATTCGGCCAGTGTTAGAAGAAGAGATCCGCAGTGTGTTTTTTTCGATGCCTTCGGACAAGTCGCCGGGTCCAGATGGATATACACGTGAGTTTTTCCATTCGGCTTGGCCTGTTATTCGTGGTGATTTTGTGGCGGCGATAAAGTCATTTTTCTTGAATGATTATCTTCCAAAAGAAGTCAACTCGACAATTCTCGCTTTGATCCCAAAGAAATTGGGTGCTATGGAAATGAAAAACTATCGACCGATTGCATGTTGCAATATAATCTACAAAGTGATATCAAAAATCATTGCAAATCGATTGAAAGAAGTGCTGCCACAGTTCATTGGCCTGAATTAGTCTGCTTTTGTCCAAGACCGCCTACTCTTGGAGAATGTGCTGTTAGCTACAGAAATAGTTAAGGATTAACATAAAGATAACATCTCTCCCAAGTTTGCTATGAAAATTGATTTGGCCAAAGCATTCGACACGGTTCAGTGGGACTTCTTGTAGAATGTTTTACACGTCATGGCCATTCCAGATCAGTTTGTCCAGTGGATTGCTACATGTATTACAAAGGCATCTTTCTCGGTCCAAGTTAATGGTGAATTAGCTGGGTTTTTCGCGAGTAAGAGAGGACTGAGGCAAGGATGTGCCCTTTCGCCGTATCTCTTTGTAATTTCGATGAATGTGTTTTCGACTATGTTTTACATGGCGGCCTTTGGAGGGACGGTTTGTTCATCATCCATTGTGTAACACGTTAAACCTCACCCACTTATGCTTCGCAGACGATATTATGGTTTTCTCTGAGGCATCTTCTCAATCCATTGGCGCTATTATAGATGTTTTCGCTCATTTTGCTCGGATCTCGGGTTTAAAGATAAATATCCAGAAACCGAACATCTATATCTCTGGAGTGGCAGTAGAGAATTAGACGGCGATGCTACAACAGTACAATTTGGCACCTGCTTCTCTTCCGGTACGCTATCTTGGCTTGTTGTTAACAACAAAGTGAATGTCTTCTTTGGATTATGCTCCTCTTATCGAAAAAATTACAAAGAAATTACAATCATGGTCAACGAGATTTCTGTCTTTTGCGGGTCGAAAGCAGCTCCTGGAGTCGGTTATCTCGAGTATTACGCATTTTTAGAGCTCCGCTTTTCACCTTCCACGCCGTTGTTTGAAGGAGATTGATAGCTTATGCTCTGCGTTTCTATGGTCTGGACCCAAATTAAATACGACAAAGGCCAAAGTCTCGTGGGAAGATGTTTGTACTTTGAAAGAGGAAGGCGGCCTTGGCTTTAGGCCACTGGCTGAGGTAAATACAGTTTACGGTTTGCGGCTCATTTGGCGTGTTATCACAGCTTCACACTCTTTATGGGTGAATTGGGTTAAAGAGCATTTGATTTAGGAAGGCTCTTTTTGGATAGCATCCGAAAGTCATGGGTCTTGGTTATGGCAGAAACTCTTGATGTCGCACGACATTGCTACTGGTTTTTTCCGAGTTGCTGTTGGTAATGGGATGTCTGCGTCTTTCTGGTATGATAGCTGGACTTTTATGGGCAGGTTGATTGATATTGTCGGATTTCATGGATTTCGCCACCTGGGAATTCCTAAGGAAGCTACGGTGGCTTCAACTTTTTTTATTGGTTGGCGATTTAGAAGGCAACGAACTGAGTCAATTGGGTTGATAGTTGATGCACTTCAGGCAGCACCTCGTCCATCACAGCAAGCAGGAGATGAAGTTTACGAATGGCATAGTGGAGAGGATCGATTCAAATCTACTTTCTCAGTGAAAGAAACTTGGCTCCAACTTCAACAATCCAACACTCTGGTTCCTTGGCATACTGTTGTTTGGTTCAAGCATAATGTTCCTAAGCATGCTTTCGTTGTCTGGCTAGCCTTCAAAAATCGGTTGTCTATGGGTTCTCGTATGTCACAATGGGGCAGTGGCATATCCTCAGATTGTGTTTTCTGTTCATCGCCTCTAGAAGATTGAAATCATCTATTCTTTGAGTGTGTCTTCGCGACACATGTATGGAAGGAAGCTTTGGGTGACTTGATGTGCGAGGGATTTTTATCTGGTCTGGTCTGAGGTAGTTAATTTTCTCTTGGGTAATTCAACCAGGAGGCTCACTGTGCTACGGTTTGTCTTTCAAAGTGTGGTAAATCATCTCTGGATGATTAGAAATCAATTGTGTCACGGGGCTTCTCACGTCCCTCCTCACGCCATTTTTATTCAAATTGACAAGGCTATCAGAGCAAAACTTCTTGCCATTCGAGCTACAGGGGATAGTCGATATGATGATCTCCTCATGTTATTGTTTGGTTCGTGTCTAGAGTAGGCATACACAATTTTTTTATTTTTGTTTTAAGGGAAACTTCTGAAAAGAGACATTCTTTGTAAAAACGTTTTTTTTGTTGAAATAAAGTATCACATTATACATTTTTAAAGATATACTACAAGATGTTTCGAGTCATCTACGAGCTTAAAAATTATAATGCTTAATTAAATATAATCATTATTTATAGATAAATCTAACAACAAAAATTTCGTTTTTTTAGAGTTCCTTATGCAAATTTTCTTCTTCTAGATTTGGTAAACGATTATGGAATAGTTGTTGTCTATATACATATATCTTAAACAATTGACGATGAGTGTTTACCAAAAAAAATCCAAGAAAAAATCAACGATGACGATGAGTGTTTACCAAACTTTCACTTCTTTGAGTATGAACACTTATTAATTCGTAATAAATGTATTTATTACATATCCGTGAGATCTCTTGTATTCATATGCTCTTCTATAAAATTCTGATACCACAAAGCTGATTGTTTTGCTGTCCTATTGAGAGTTGTATAATCTACGTGGAATAGCCCAAATCGAACCTTGTACCCGTACGCCCACTCAAAATTATCTAATAGTGACCAGGCAAAGTAACCTTTCACATTTGCTCCATCCCTATCAAATAATTCATAACTTATATAGAATTAGTAATTAGCATTTGAGTTAGTAATTATAATATTAATTATTTTGCTGAATACTTTGTGTGATAAATCATGTGCTTATGATATTCACATAATTTTCTCACCTCATTGCTGCTTGTAACGCTTTCAAGTATCCGTTCATGTATTGGATCCTTTTCATATCATGTAGGAGTTCTGTAACCGTTGTTTCATGTTTTTGCATGTCGCCGAAACCTTCAAAGTTCAAACCATCGAAAAATAAAGTGTTCAAGAGAATTTTCTTTTTTCAAAATATAAAGATCGTTCATGATCAATAATTGGTTAATTTTTTTAGAAATTGTACCATTTTCGGTTATATACATCAATATGTTTGGATACCTATGTTTTAGGTAATTCAACATTTTTCGAAACCCTTCAGGATGAATGTGCTGCCAGTTTACGTCAGTCTATCATGCGGAAATAGGCCAAACATTTCAAAAAGGGTAAGGGTACAAGAAAATATGATATGCTAGGAGTCTAAGAAAACTTAAGAATTAAAAAAAACTAGAAAAGTTTTCAACTGTACTTACAAGTTCTCCAATTGTAATATTGTCTTTCCGATCTAGTTTGAGGGCGAATCCTTGGGCTCTAAAAGCTCCATCTCCAGCGTTACAAGCAGATATCATACAATCTTGGATGAAGTAACTTGTATAGTGATTGATACCCAAGAAATCTGATTTTGAGTTCTTTAATGTCTTGGTTTCACTACTTGAAAATCGTGGCAACGCTGATCCAAGTATATTCACCATTTCTTCTGGATATTTTCCGTAAAGAACAGGGTCCAAAATCCTACGAAGTACAAAATAGGATAGAGTATTTTATATTATACATATGATATACGAATTGAATGTTTGGTTTAATAAATAATAAGATAACATACCAATTCGAGTAAAAAGATTGAGCCCTCTCTGCAGCATTTTTATCCGCAATAGAATCACTTATGGGTTCAAACCATGCTGTTTGTACCACAATACCAATGATTCCTTTTTGTTCTTTCTACAAAAACATTTATTTGCATTGATATTACACACTAGAAGAGTGGTTTGCGATTACATATATTATATGGATATATAATTTACCTGATATTTGGTTCGATATTTTTGAACTGCCTTCGCGTGTGCGAGAATTGTGTTATGTGCGGCAATGAAAGGCTCAGTTTCAGAATTACCCTGACTACAATTTCCATACGGTATGGAGCACCGAGCTGGTGGAAATATACCACTTAAATAGCTGAGGATAATTTGTTGGTTAGGTTCGTTTATCGTGATCCAATGTTTAACTCGGTCTCCAAAATGTTTGAAACATGTATCAGCTAAGTACTCAAACTCTTTCCTAGTAAAAGTAATCAAGGAATCTGTTTTAATTACTCAAGGCTGCTAAGATAAAATTTTATTGTAACTACTTACTGCATTTCGGGGCTTAACCAACTTTGAAATCGGTTCTCAAGTTCTTGAGGATAGTCGAAATGGTTCAAAGTCACAAATGGTTGAATATCTGGATTCATTTACAAGGATTATTAATATTATGTAATTAATTCACCCCTGGATAAAAATTAAAGATTTCTTAAAAAAAAAGAGTAATTAAGTAGTAGTTATTACCACTTCTAATGAGAGCGTCTATCAAACTGTTGTAATGTTTTATTCCCAAATAGTTAATGCCTCCAAATCTCCCTTCTGTATTTACCATTTCCAAAGATATTTAAATTTCTTAACGTGACACTTTTTTTATACTAGACAGAAAGATAAAACATTTCTAACAGATTTATATTTTGTCCTTGACTGATAACATCTTGTTCCCGGGTTTTAGAAATAGTATGATCTAACCTTTTGATGGTAGAAAGTAAAACATAATTTAATTATGACACTAATGATTAGGAAAGTAAAGGCCCTTACTAGGTAAGACTCTAGACCAAGAAATTGACAATCTGTAACTGTTGACTCCCAGATAAGTCATTGATTGGATATCCTCCTGTAAGCATGTATAGTGGATAGTTTAAAATCAGAAAGCCAACCACGTTATTCACGATGTGAAAATAAAGAAAAGGTCACAAAAAAATATTATAAAACATTTATTTAACCCTAAATCGATGATATTGATCAACAGCTATATCTCCATTGCTCCCATCCACTATTTTTGCTGCATTTTACCATATAATATTGTCAATGGAATGAACACGGGATATGTAAAATGATAACGTGCCGACTTAGAAAAAGTCGAATAAAGTTGAAACAGTATTTAAGTATAATGTGCATATGGTTACACAGAAATAAATCGCAACGTTCAATTAGCAGATACAAGATAAAAATAGACAATATAAAAAAGTAATAATAAGAAGAATAATAACAATAAATGCCAATAAAGCACAAATTTTTAATTTTTTATTCATTATTATTTTTCCAAACCAACAAAACATAAAACGAGTCCAAAATAAATACGTACCAGAGTATTCATGTGTAAACACATCCCAATTGTCCAAACCTTTTCCATCGGTTAAGAACGCACCTTCATACTGATTACATCATAAAAGAAAATTCATTCCGGGAAAGTCAAAAAGAATTTTGAAAAACTAACTCCAAATTTCTAATTTCAAAGTAGAAACAAAACAGAAAAATAAACACCTGGTAAGCAGAAGAAGCTGTTCCAAAGAGGAAGTCAGACGGAAATGGAGATGAATCATTTTCTCGAGAAGTTTGATGAAGAAATGAACTGTAAAGAGGAACGAATAAGCTTTGTAAAAAAAATACTATTACAAAGTTGGCAGAACTTCTCATATTTTTTTTTGCTCTTGTTCTTGTCAAACTTGTTTTCCTTCTTGTGTTTATCTTATGAGGTTTCGGCCGTATTCTTTATCCATATATGTCTATATATTTATATGAAAATTGTAGAATATTTTGGTATCTCCATGATTGGTCTATAGTCTTATCTAATATCTATCTTATTAAAACTAAATTACTACATATTTTTGAGGTGTGACTTTTTAAATTGAACATATATTAAAATTTTTATTAAATGTATTTAATGAATATGAAAATCTTTAATTATGAGTAATATTGAAATATCCTAATATCATTTTCACCTAATTATTACCATATAAATATTTTTAATATAAAATTTGTTTCAACTATATAAAGTTTATATTTAAAAAAATAATTTATATAAACTCTATAAAGTTAAGTATAGTCATCTAATATTTAAAAAAGCAATACTCAAACGGATTTTTTTTCATGGTATTTCGAACTAGGCTCATATCCGAATACGTACGGATACTCGAAAAAAATGAGAAAAATCCGAAAATCCTAAACTTAAACTTGAACATGAGATTCGAAATAACTGAAAAATCTAAAAGTTTTGAACTTCAACTCGAACATGAAATTCGAAATAACCAAAAATTCCGAATTCGATACTCAAAAAATTTAAACACGATCAGTCATACATTAAATACATAAAAATTTAAAAAAACAACCGCAAACTCTAGTTTATATTAAAAAGTCGCCAATTTCGACTTACTAAGTATATTGGAAACTATCAAATATCATAAACTAACATATACAGAAACAAGTTGCGAGTTTCGTCGATGTGTTAACATTTAAGAAATTAGCAAAATATTGGAAATGTTATTTATCCGCTTTCATTTATATTTAATACTTCCTCGATATATACATGTTTTATAATAAAACGTATTTGCCCAAACTAAACGTTTAGGTAGATGGAAATCATTTTGATAATTACCATTTACGTTCCCAACTATTATTTAACTATAGTTTGTGATGGATATAGAATCCACACAGAATACCGGGTGTATGATTTGCAAGAATGCATAAGGAAGCGATTTATTGATTTGCTGTTCAAATTGTTACAAAAGTTTTCAAGTAATTTTTCTAGCAAGAGAGCCCTCTCCATTCTTCAAGCCTCTCCTTCTTCTTCTATACTCCTCTAGCTTTTGTAACCTCCCCATCAATGCGTATTTACGTTTCCCATTTATGCTGATTCTTCCGTTTTGATCTCCTTTAGCTTTGAATTCTATGGGCCTTCTCCTTTCCTTTTTGATTTGGGCCGAATGTTCTTAGGTGGGCTCCGACGGCCCATTTGCATTCTGGTTTTCTAATTGATTTTCGGGTCGGTTTACTCCTAACCGGATCCGGGTGATAATCACCTCCTCCAATAACCCCTCCCTAGCTTGGATTTTGGAAGCTTGGCCCGAGATCCTGGAATGAGGATCTCCTGACTGGCTTCCCTTAAGGCAAGTAATCTTCGTGCAGGATGCGATTTGGAGTTAACCGAGTCGGGTTTCCTTAATTGAACCAAGAGATTTCGCAAATTGATTTGCAAATCTTTAATCGACGCGTGTTTTGGAAAGATTTGATTTGGTGGGGGGTCCCACGCGCGTCCAATCCCGCTGCCCACGTCATCACGCCCACCAGACGTGACATTGAAAAGGTGGGGCCTTTCTGACTTCCTCCTCATTGCGTTTCAACTTCCTGTTTTGGAGATAAAGAAAAAGGGAAAAAAAGAAAAAAGGTTTGCTCCTCTCTCTCCGTTCTCTTTGTTTTGTTTGATTTTCTCTGCGATTTTCACTCCCTCTGTTGCGATTCGCCCCTCGCAATCCTTGTTTGTTTGCATCTCCTCTTCTCTTAGTCTCTTCCATGGATTCCGGCGCATCCCTCGTTCGTAGGAAAACCTCGAGACGTCCTTCTGTTACCATGGCTGCTTCTTCCTCTGGCCAAGGATCCCCGCCGCTATCCCCAGTAGTCAGAGACACACCGGGGCCCTCGGCCGAGAGGCCCCTCTCTTCTCCCTCTCTGGTCGAACTTCCGTTTCATCACCTCGACTCCGAAGAGACGGAGGAGGAGGGAGAATCCGAGGCGGTTGGGCCGGTTCGTGAAACCCCGGTGGCGATTTCGGCGGTTCCGCTGAGCGTTGCTCCCGCCGTCACGTTCTTCAATGCCCTTCCTACCACCAACACGCCTCAGTCCATTATCTCTATGAGGAAGAGGTGTAAAATACCAGACTCCGTTTTCATCCAACTCCCAACCCCCTCAGAGAGGCCTTGGACCCCTCCTGAGGGTTTCTTCTGTCTATACGAGTCCTATTTTCTCGAGAGCCGCCTCTTCTTTCCCCTCCCCGAGCTCTTTGTCTTATACTGCCGGCGCCGGACTGTCGCCTTCTCCCAGTTCACGGCGGGGACCATCATAACGATTTTTGGCCTAATGGTTCTCGCTGCGGANTAACGATTTTGGGCCTAATGGTTCTCGCTGCGGAAAGGGACGTGGAGCTAGGGGTTCAACTGTTGGAACTCCTTACCAATTTCAAGGCCTCTGCCAAAACGGGGCATTACTATGTCTCAGGTCGCCCATAGCTGGTGGCGTTCCCTAAGACCAAGAACAAGCTCAGGGAGCAGGCATACTTTTCTGTCCTTGCAGACACTAACTCCCTTCCAGAGCAGTTCATCAGTTCTACTCGCCGGATGTGGAATCTGAACCCTGGTAGCCGACCTGTTTTAGGTCGCTTCTTGCTCCGTTCTATTTGTTTTCAACCTACTAACTTACTTCCGCTTACTTGTTGTGCAGTTGCTCCTATACACTTGAAGTCTTCACTCCGGGTCGATCTTGACAAAGTGACAGCGTCTTTGAAAAGAGCTCTGAACAGGTCTTGGGCATTCTTCACCCCTGATCGAATCGCTAGAGCTTTTGCTAGAGCTGTCGCCGCCAGGGCTGATAAATCTTCTCCTCCTGCTCCTCCCCAACTCCAGCTACCAGCTCCCGAGATGGTGCGCCCCTCCGTGGTCATGCCTAACATGGAGCAGCGGGCCGCAGAAGCCCACCGTAAGAAAGCTGAGAAGGAGGCAGCTGCTGCCAAAAGGGCCGAGGCGGAGAAGGTCGCTGCCGCCAAGAAAGCCGAAGAAGAGAAGGCCGCTGCTGCCAGGAGAGTGGCTAAGGAAGAGGTCGCTGCTGGGGAAGCCTTCAACAAGGAGGAAGAAGAGAAGCTGTGGGCCGAGAGCGAGCAGCTGCTGAGGGAAGGTCGTGCTGACACCCAAGCACCCGGGCCCTCTGAGAGCGGGGAAAGGACCCCTGCTTCCGGGAAAGCCCCCGCGAGCTCTGCTGCTGTCCCAAGTCTAATGCCTCCTCCTCCGGCGAAGGTTCCTGCTGCCGTCCCGCCCTCGGGCCGTGAGACTGCCCTTGCGGTGGCTAGTGAGGCCGCTAGGAAGAGGAAGGATAAGGAGAAACCTTCCGGGAGTTCTGGTAAGGGAGATTCTCGGGCCCGTGAGTCTTCCTCAAAGAAGCGTCCCTCCTCTCCCCCCGCTCGTTCCTCCAAGAAGCAGCACATTGAGAAGGAGAAGACCCCTTGTCGAAGCAGGTCGGGGGAAAGGGAGCCCTCTGACCGCCGGAGATCGGAGGAGAGGAGGTCGTCCGACCCTTCGAGGTCAGAGCCTAGGAGGCCGAAAGACAAAGGGCCTCCCGCGAGCTCAGAGCCCGCGACTCTCTCCTCCCAATCTCAGGGAACCGTCCTTCTGCTGAAGCTCGACCGGCCTGGCTCCTCCTCCGTCGGGCTAAAAAGAGAGGCTGCTGTGAGATTTTGCGAGGGTGTCCAACTCCCCGACAGCCCGGCGCCTCCCAAAAAGTTCCATCTTCAATCAGGCTCATATGAGGAGTTCTGCGTCCGCTATGTCGAGGTAGTTGTTCCGGAATACTTGCCATCGAGCTCAGTCCATTTGTATTAACCCCTAATCTTCAATTTCAGGGAGCGGGCTTTTTCAACTGCCTCCGGCTGGAGTACGAGGCCGAGATAGCCCGTATTAAGGCCTTGTGGTACAAGGATAGCCATGACCTCAACATCGAGAGAGGCATGCGCAGCAAGGTGGTCTCCATTGCCACAGAGAAGGAGGCCGAGTTGAAAGACATGGCCAGCAAGGTCGCGGAGGTGGAGGTGAAAAATGAGGCTCTGGAGGCGTCCTTGTCTCTGGCCCTCAGGGAGCGCCTAGCTTCCGAGCAGCAAGCCTAGAAGAAGATGGAAATGATGGAGAAAAGGATGTCGGAGGCTAAGTCCAACGTTGACGACCTTTTCAACAAGCTGCAGGAAGCCCGCAACAAAGCTCAGGAGGAGGAAGAGAAGACTGAGGCCAGGCTGGAGGCCGCAGAGAGGAAATTTTCTGACCTGGCACGGCGTTCCGATTGCTCCGCCAAGGTCCATGAGGAAGCGGTCTCCCGTCTCAGGGCGCAGGCCGACAGGACAGCCCGGAAGGCTAGGAAGGAGGCCACCGCTAAATACAAGGCCCGCTTCTTGAAGGTTGAGCGGGCTGTTGCGGGCGCCAAGCTTGTGGAGGAGAACGCCCTCTTGCAATCCCAGGCCCACGCCTGGGCTGAATTTATTGACAAGATCATGGAGGGCAAGGCCCAAGGGACCGAACCCGACTTGGCTGCTGAGAAGGAGCTCGCTGCTACGACCCTTAAGGATTTTGCTGAGGAGCTTGACGAGATGGACGTCATCCAGCTCAACCTCGCTGAGGATCTACGGGTTTCTCCGGTCTCGGACAGCTCTGAGGGGTCCTCCCTGGCCAGCCTGCCAGCTCCCACTCCTGCTCCTGCTGAGGCAGAGATTTCCTCGGCTGTCGCTGGTTCCTCCGAGCTTCCCTTGCTGACGGCTGCTCCTGCCGTGGTTGCTGCTGAGGGGCCTGCTGCCGGTGGCGATGCCCCTCCCGTTCTTAATGATGATTCTCCTCCAGCCCCTCCAAGCCCCCAGATCGATCAGTTTGGGTCTAATGTCGTCGTTATCTCCCCGGCTGTCGCTTCCGAGCTCGCCCAAGATCACGAAGAGAACCAGAACTAGGCCGTCTGTGGCTTTAGAATTTGTTTTGTAATTTGTCTTTATTATTTTTCCAGTTCCCGTTAGCTCTTTTACTTTCCCTTAATTTATGACTTTCGGTGCCCGGGAGGGCTTTTATCCAGCTGCTAAACTCTTTATTCTATGGTGCCCGGTAGGGCTTTTATCCACTCCTCTGAAATTTTTAAGCCAAGATTTTCTCTTAATGTTCCAATCTCGGAGACTTGACTTGAGATTTCCTCTTAACTTCCAAACCTTGGAATTTAAGCCAAAATCTTTTGGAGGAGAAGCGAAAAGTGGCGGGTAAGCAAGAAACAAGAGAGGGAGAAGGTTGTGAAGAAGGGAATGTTGTTCCCACCACAAGTTCTGAGACTTGCGGAACGCGAGGGCCCTCTAAGGGAGTTCACACTTATCTTTAGTAGCGAACTTAGGAGCGAGGAATGTCCCCGGCTTACCCTGTTTTCAGGACTTGGTATTTGGGCGCAACGCGCTGCTGGCTTACCCCGTACCGCACTCAAGACCTCCTAACCGAACACGGGGGGTTTTAACTCTTGAATGCCTTGCGAGCATGGCTCGGCTATCCTTCAAAGGCATGCTTAAGTCATGCCGAGATGTGAGGAGTCTTTTGAAGAACTGCCTTTCCACATCCACGGTGTCGTTTCACCGAGGCACTTATGAGAAGTGCGCAACTAGCTTGGAAGTCAGAGAACCTGGCCAGGGAACCATCGTGACCGAGCTTCGAAGAGTGTAGATGTGTTTTGAAAATGACTAAGTCAAAAATACGTTTATGTTTTCTTTTGAATGACTAAGTCTTTTCCTTTCTTCTTCTCTTGCTTTTTTTTTTTAGAATGACTGAGTTCTTAAAACAGCTAAGTCAAAAATATGTTTTTTTTATTATCCCAGCTATACCCGAAATGGGCTGCCTACGTACCCCGAAGGGATCAAGCCTTTTCGTAGTTCGATTACACAGAGGCCCAACGGGCTTTGTGTTTTTTTTTTTTGATAGACCCGATGCGTATGCTAAGCGTAATAAGTTTTTAGATTCGCCAAGTTCTAAGGGCGGGGCTCCGGCGTGCCATCCATCCGGAGGAGCTCGTATACCCCGGGATGCAGGGCCTTGGCGATGCTATAAGGGCCCTCCCAAGTTACTCCGAGCTTGCCGGCGTGGTATTCGGCCGTGTTCTGGACGACACGCAGGAGGACTAGGTCTCCTTCTTGGAAGGTGCGTGGTCGAACTTTGTTGTTATAATACCTAGCGACCTGGTTCTGGTAGGCCTAGAGGCGGATGAAAGCGAGCTCTCACTGTTCCTCGATTGTGTCTAGATTGTGCTGGAACATCTCGTCGTTGGTGGCAGTGTCGCTAGGTAGGAGCTGGCGGTGAAGTGTTGATACCCAAACCTCAGCAGGGATCATTGCTTCCACGCCATACACAAGGGAATAGGGCGACTGCTGGGAGCCGCGTCTTGGTGTGGTACGATGCGACCAGAGGACCCCATCTAGCTCAAATGCCCAACTCCCCTTTTTGGAAGTTAGCCGCTTCTTGATGCCTTCAAAGATTCGTCGGTTTGTAGCTTCAGCCTGCCCGTTGCCTTGAGGATTGTGAGGCGTGAAGAACTGGATGGCGATTTTGTAAACGGAGCAAAAGTGTTTGAAATCCTTAAAAGTGAACTGAGGGCCGTTATCTGTGACAATCACGTACGGGACCCCGTGGCGGTACAAGATGTGTTTCCACAGGAAATCGATCACCTGTTTATCCTTGATCGTGGCGTATGCCTCTGCTTCAACCCACTTGGAGAAGTAGTCCGTTAGCACGAGCAAGTACTGCTTCTTGTTGGACTTGGGTAGGGGGCCAATGATGTCCATTGCCCATCGCATGAACGGATACGGAGTCGTGACCGACTTCATGAGCTCGGTTGGCTGGTGAATTACAGGGGCATGCCGTTGGCACCTCTCGCATTTCTTCGCATAGGCCATGCAGTCACGCTCCATGGTGGGCCAGTAATACCCTTGCTTTCGTATCTTTTGTGCCAGCGACCTGCCGCCGGCGTGGTTTCCATTGACGCCCGAGTGGACCTCCTGAAGAATTCTCTTCACCTCGTTGCCGTGCACACAATAGAGGTAGATGCCCGTGTCGCTCCGGCGGAAGACCTTGTCCTCGAACATCGTGTAGCGTGCACTTCGCTGTTTCAGTTTCCGAGCTTGCCACTTATTGGGTGGTACGGTCCCGTCGGCGATGTAACCCCTTATTTTGTTGTGCCAGTCTTCTCCTTCTCCAATTCCTTCGATTGTTGTGGCTCCGGGCTCATCGCCTAGATCGTCCTCATGAAGGGACATGGTCTGCGACAGGTCGTGCAGCTCGCTCGGCACCCCGGAGATTGGCTACTTCAGGATGCTACCATTACTGGGCTTATCGAGGGTTTCCACTGGAACCGTGCAACACGGGCTGTCCGTGGAGGCGGAGGCCAGTGCGGCGAGCGCGTCAGCGGCAGAGTTATCCTTCCAGGGCACCCTGGTTAAGGAAAAGGTCTCAAATCCGGCAGCTGCCTCTTGTGCTAACTTCAGATATGCGGTCATGCGATCATCTCGAGCTTCGTATTCTCCATTAAACTTGTTCGCAACGAGCTGAGAGTCGCAGAAGACGTCGAGCCTTGACGCACGAACTGCGTTTGCCAAACGGAGCCCTGCGAGTAGCGCCTCGTATTCGGCCTCGTTGTTGGAGGCCGGGAAGGCTAGGCGGAAAGATTGTTCGACTGTTTCGCCGGTTGGAGAAACGAGCTGTACCCCGACGCCCGACCCTTTGGTGGAGGAGGAACCATCCACGTGCAGAGTCCAGGTACCAGGGTCTTCAGTGTCCGGGCCTAATTCTGGTGTCACCTCGATGATGAAGTCGGCCAAAACCTGTGACTTGAGGCCGGTGCGAGCCTTGTACTCGATGTCGTACTCACTTAGCTCGATCGCCCACCTAGCTAGGCGTCCAGACTGCGTCGGGCTGTGAAGTATGGTACAGAGTGGATGGTTGGATAGCACGGTGATGGAGTGGGACTGGAAGTATGGACGGAGCTTCCGGGCTGATGTTACCACGGCAAGCGCCAGCTTCTCCGTTACCATGTATCGGGTTTCAGCGTCCACTAAAGACTTGCTGATGTAGAAGATGGGTTTGTGTTCGTGGCTTTCCTCCCGCACCAACACTCCACTGACCGCCGCGCTAGAGACAGCGATGTAGAGGTACAGAACTTTGCTGGTTTCAGGTTTGGAAAGTATCGGAGGTGTGGTGAGATATGCCTTGAGTTTGGTGGACGCTTCTTCACATGACTCGTCCCACTCAAACTTCTTGTTGGAGCGCAGCTTCTGATAGAACGGGAGGCACTTGTCGGTGGACCGGGAAATGAACCTGCTAAGCGCTGCTATCCTTCCGGTGAGCCTCATGACCTCGCGCATCGTGGTGGGAGACTTCATGCTGATGACGGCGGAAAGCTGCTTGGGATTTGCCTCGATACCGCGCTGGGTCACCAGATATCCCAGGAACTCGCCCGAGGTAACAACAAAGGTGCACTTGGTCGGGTTCAGTTTCATTCCGTACTTGTTGAGGACAGAGAAACACTCGCGCAGGTGGCCAAAATGGTCGTCTTCTCTTAATGACTTGACCAGCATGTCGTTGATGTATACTTCCATCGTCTTGTCGAGCTGTTCGGAGAACATCTTATTCACCAGCCTCTGGTACGTTGCGCCAGCGTTCTTGAGGCCAAATGGCATCACCTTATAACAGTAGAGTCCTCGGTCGGTAACAAACGCTGTCTTCTCCCTGTCATCCGAATGCATGAGTATTTGGTTGTACCCGGAAAAAGCATCCAAGAACGACAGGAGCTGGTTCCCAGCCGTTGCCTCAACCAGTCGTTTGATGTGCGGCAGTTGGAAGCAGTCCTTCGGACACGCTTTGTTAAGGTCGGTGAAGTCCACACAGATGCGCCACTTGCCGTTCTTCTTCTTGACGACCACCAGGTTGGCCAACCAGTCCGGGTATTTTACCTCTACGATGGAGCCAGCCTTGAGCAGGCGCTCAACCTCCGCGTTGACTGCTTCCGCTCTCTCCATGCCAAGCTTTCTTCTCTTTTGGCGTACGTGCTTGAAGGTCGGATCCGCGTTGAGTTCATGGAATGTAATGTCCAGGCCTATTCCCGGCATGTCGTCTATGGTCCATGCAAAAGTGTGTTTGTTGTCTTTAAGGAACGCGACCAACTCCCTGAAGATCTCCTTTTCCAAGTTTGCTCCAATGCCAACGCAGTGATCGGGGTTCCCCGGGTCAATGCACACCTGCCTGATCTTTCCGAGTTTCGGGCTGGACGGTTCTGCTTGGTCCGCCGCCTCCGGGTTTGTTTCCGGCGCCCGTATTTGGAACGCGTAGTGCTCTTGGGACCTCCGCAACTTATTCTCGTTCACGTAGCACAACCGCGCTGTGCGCTGGCTTCCGTGAACGGTGACCACCCCTCGCTCCGTGGGAAACTTCATGCATTGATGGTATGTTGATGGGACTGCTCTCATCGAGTGTATCCACGGCGTTCCCAGAATTACATTATAAATGTCGGGGGCTTCCACTACTGTGAACTTGGTCTCCAT
>OVAN01003400.1:389-29264 GCA_900406275.1 Anastatica hierochuntica
GTTTTGGTCGCGTCGGGACAGGGATCGATCGATCCTTGTCTTGGATCGATCGATCTCTGTCCTTCTGCCAGGATACTCATTTCTGCATATTCGCCTCCTCCTTGCCAGCATGACAGGTATTCAGTAAAATGGCCATAACTTTTGATCGGACCGTTGGATTTCCTTCAAACCACCTCCAAATTAAAGTTAACTCACGTGGCTATCTTGTGTAAAAAATTATGCTCGATCAAACGGTGGAAAGTCAGTTAAATAGGGCCAAACTTCTGATGCTTCAGCATAATTCTGCATTCTAAATATCTGTTTTTGGCCAAATTTGTTATGTTTCTATCCAAAGCAACCTAAAACCTGTAAAAGCACTAAAGAACACCAAAAGACTCCAAAAAGAACCAAATACATAATAAAAAGACCACTTTCCTCGAATAAAACAATAGTAAAAATCCATAAAATACGAATACATCATCTGGATCTGATAGGAATAACTACCTTGTCTGATCCTGATAACCCTTGTCTGCATCCGACCATCCTTGTCTTATCCGACCAGTTCAATTGCTATGTCTGGACTAGCTAGCTCAGTTCAGCTTAACCGCCTAGTTTAGTCAACTCAGTTCGACTGTCCAGCTCAATCTTCCCTTAACACTCTTTGGCTCGGCTGGACTAGTCCATCCAACTTAGTTCAGTTCATCAATCAGACAAGTTCCCTTTATTCTAGGATCTTCTTGATCGGATCCCACACTTGACCAAGCCATCCGACCATCTCTATGATCTATGTTAAGTTTACATTCGGATTCTCCTTGACTGATTCAGTCCAATCAGAATGATCCTTGATTTGATCCAATCTTTCCCTTTGATCTCCAACCGGACAAGTGACTCATGGTCCATCCATGATCGAGTGGGTATGCTTAGCCATTGTCCATCCATGATCGAGTGGGTATGCTTAACCATGGTCCATCCATGATCGAGCAGGTATGCTTAGCCACGGTTCATCCATAGCCAAGTCTAAGGGTCCATCCAGTCCGACTATACCCACCCCCTTATAATAATATAACAACCCTTTTATGATCTGCCACCAGTATACATTACATGTGTCTGAGGAGTCACTGAACCACTCCTGGTCCAGTTTTCCCAATACTTAGCCGAATTTCCTTGGCTTTCCTTACAGATTATGCATTTTTCATGGCTTGATCCTTAGTCTTATTCTGATTTTCTGAACACGGGTGTTACACTATGGTTCTAGCTCTCTTCTTTTAATTTTTAGAGAGAAACTTTTCAAAAGTATATTCAACATCCTCTGCTTGCTTTCCTGCACTGAAGTTGGAATCACTATCAACGGTCTGAGAAGGAGAACATTTTTCCGTTGATTTATTGCAAAGATCAATGCACAAGTTTCAATGAAGCTCACTTCCAGAAATTGATGTCTCTTTTTGTGATGTGGAGTTTGAAGCAGAGTTTTCTGCCTTTTATGGTGGTGGAAAAGTGTTTATGTTATCAGATTCACGAGACAAGAAAGAATTTTTTGTAGGTAAAGACGCACCGCTAAGTGTCTGAGGCGATGTAATGTTTCTTTTCCTTGAGAGGAAGTTTTGGAACCCATCTGCATACCTGCTTTGTTTTGATGCCTTGAAGACCCCTCGGACAAATTGCCGTCTCATGAACTGTTGAATTACATAATGAGCACAAAATGGGAGCATACTTACATTGACGCAGCGAGTGCCCCACTAATTTTTAAAACTCGGTAAATTATTCATGTATATCTAAATATGGGTAAATTAAGACATCGTCTCTCAGACTCTCTCACCTACGTATATAACATTATCTTTTTGGTAGAGGCTAGACCATATGTCTCTTTGTTTTCTCTTTTTGAAACTGGTTGAAGAAAAAGATCTTAAATCATGGAAAGCAAAAATCCATTCAAATAATTTTCTCATTATTGTCTTGTTACATAAATAAATAAATCGATATATTTAGTTTACTGTATCCTATCAACCGATAATTCAATAATTGCATTTTTTTAAAAAAAGCAAATACATACGATTAATAATGAAACGTGGCGTTTAAAAACACTAAAATTACAATCTTTGCCATTGTCATACCCATTACTTGTTTGTTTTCTCAGCATAAGAAACCAAAATCTCCCAGCTATTCTCTCTCTCTCTCACTGGATCCGAAATGGAGCCGTGGATAGATGATTTGGCTGACGACTTACAGAGTGTGAGCTTTACTTCCGCTGGAACGACTCTGAATAGAAGCACAAGCTCCGGTTCCTTCTCTTCTTCCGCTCTAACTCCGGCGCCATCAGCCCACGGTTCCTTCTCTTCTTCTAAACTCCCTCCTTCTCTCCGATTATCTCTCGCCCTCTCCGATCTCCGATTCCGTCTCCGTCTCGGATCCGGCGACATCGGTTCCGTTTTTCTGGCCGAGTTCAAATCTGCATCCGCTGTAGAAACGGCCGGGAAATTACCGCTCTTAGCCGCGAAAGTGATGGATAAGAAAGAGCTCGCGAGCCGAAACAAAGAAGGTAGAGCGACGACGGAGAGAGAAATTCTGGAATCGCTTGACCATCCCTTTCTCCCAACGCTCTACGCCGCCATAGATACTCCCAAATGGCTCTGCTTATTGACAGAGTTTTGTACCGGCGGCGACCTCCACGTTCTCCGTCAGAAACAGCCTTACAAACGATTCCACGAATCCGCCGTCAGGTAACCGCCGTTACACTTTCCGTTTATCCAAGTACACTTATTCAGTTTCTAAATATAATATCAAAAAAATTAAAAAAATTAAAAAAGGAAACGAAAGCTGATGAAATCAAGGGTAATGGGACCCGCTAGCTGGCCATGGCTCTTATGGGTTTTTTAAAATGGAAATTATAAATATTGTCACAGTCCCGTTAAGTTTGCTTATACTTATCACAAATCTAGTGGGAAAATCGAAGTTTTAGTTCCCGTAATTTCATCCGAAATTCTCGGAAAATTAGCCTTTTTTTGAGTATTTCCAAATAATTTTCCTAATGAATTCAGCACATTTGTTGTTTGGTAAATGTTTTGCCATTTGTTTTTATTGATTGATTGATGTGCTCGATAATGAATTTCTTTAAGGAAGTCTATTTACAAAAAAAGGACTAGAAAGTCTAGGTAACTAAAAAAAACATACACCAGCTATTTTTATATTTATAAATAGTAGTACTTGTATATAAGAAGATGCACACACACGATTAACAAAGCAAAGTGTGTGCGCATCTCAACATGTGTGCGTAAATCGTAGGGCGCAACTAACAACTAAGTAGTTGCGGACCTTTTAAGAAAAAAAGGGAAGTCAAAACGAGTGGGGTTTGACTTTAAGATGACAACAAATCACTTATGGACACGTGTGAGTTCTTAGTGGGGCCTCGTGATTAAATTGAATCACGTAGCATGCCATGGAAACTTACGGACATATGAAATGTTTATGTAATGGCAACATGTGGCTTCACTACATTCACATGCCAGTTTCTTTTGTTTGTGACTCTTCTATTCCCTTTGAAACCGCTGCCTATAATTAATTAGTTTTTAACTGAACTAAATCTTACAAGTTACTGATATATAGAGATCATTTAGTTTCAAACAGTAAGAAAGTAGTAGAGATTATCTTATTTTTAAATTTTAAAAAGTTGTGACCCACAAATTTTAAAACCGATTCTGAATTAATTTTTTTCCTTTTTTTTTGGTTCTGGTCAATAAATCTTAATGGTTGGTCCCACTATTGGGAATGATTTTGAAATTTTTTAAAAATATTTGTTGGATTTGAGTTTGAAGAACATATCACTTTGGGTTAAGTTTTTATTTTTTCTTCCTACCAAAAAAAAGTTTTTATTTTTTCTATGTATTTGAAAAGTTTATATAATTGATTTTTTTAGGAGCAAATTGATAAGCGATCTGATATACAAATTTAATACTAGTGGTTAACTGCGGAGCATATCGTAAATACCACAAAAAATTAAAAGATATTTCCTCTATTTCATAAAATGTGACATTTTTTTACACATATTAAGATAATTGTTAAAAAGTCTTACATGCCTTTCATTAATACTTATAAAAATATTCTCTCTCCAATTAATACATTAAAAGAGTGAGGTTAAAACGGAATTTCACTAATAAATTTGCATCGAAAATGTAAAACGACATTTTTTTATGAAACAAAATTAAAACCTCAAAACGTCACCTTTTAAAAAACGAAAAACGAAGTATCATCTTTGCATCCAATTTTATATTAGATTATATTTAGGGGGGGGGGCACATTAGTTCTCCTTCTTTATCTTTTGGGGTGGTAGAAAAGTAAGACACCCAGCTAGGTGTGGTTCTGTAGATTTATTAACCCCTTTTGGTTGGTAGTAGATGAAGTTATCATTGTTAGTTGAGTTAGCCACTTATTGTCATTTTTTGGACCAAACTTTTTTATCACGTGAAACTTCTTGTTGCTTGTACTTGGTAGATGATGATAGATCTAATTTGTTCTGTTCATGAGTTAATGTCAGATCTTAAGTTGTGGTTTACAAGTAAATAAGTGTATTCATGGCCATGACCCCGTAAAGCAGTTTTTTAAGCTCTTGTGACTTGATTACACGTATAAAATTATGGATTTGTTTCTCTTTTAGTAAAGTGTAGTCTATTGTTAAAAGTAGAATGATCGAGAAACAGAAGAACCAAACACGTGTAATCCTGCCTGCATTTGGCTACCTTTTATCATGATTGTAGAATTATAATTTTACAAAAAAAGTCAAGGTCCCATTTCTCTAAACTTAGTTGCTCTGGAAATTTGTTTCGTTGAGAAATGAGTTATTATTGAACTTGATTACTCGCTGTTTTCTTTTTGGAATCAACTATTACTCTCTTGTTATTCGTTGAACGACACGAAACAAGGTATGGCTCCGAGTTTCTCGTTAGTCTATTGTGTAAACTTGTTCTTTAAGAACCAAAACAGACTTTTACTCTGTTTTTTATTTTTTGTGTGGAGTCTGTTTGTTGATTGTGGACCCATGCAGACAAAAGAGGAATATCGAGTAATGTATTTGCACCAGAAACACTCTTTAGACAAAAGAGTTCGTTAAACCAACAACCTTGTAGGTCCATTATTGTTCCTTATGCATAGTGATATTTGATCCCAACGTTATCTTCTTGTCCCCAAAATGCAACCAACGATTTACAAAAATCTCTCGTTGTTAATTATTGCAAACCTCAATTATTCGCATTGTCCTAACTGTCTTGTTTTCTTCTTCATTGACTCTTCTATCAATTGGCATTCACATTACTAATTATACCATTTAATAGATTCTATGCGTCGGAAGTGATCGTGGCCATTGAATATCTCCACATGATGGGGATTGTTTACCGCGACTTGAAGCCTGAGAACGTGCTGGTTCGATCAGACGGTCATATCATGTTAACTGATTTTGATCTCTCCTTAAAATGTGATGAATCCACCTCCACACCACAGATTGTGCTGAACCGGAACCAACTTCCTCACGGCCCGTCTGACAAAAAGGAGAACCAAGCCATGGACCACCATCACACTACAACGTCTTCTTGTATGATCCCCAGCTGTATGGTCCCTGCTGTCTCCTGTTTCCACCCGAGAATCCTAAAACGTAAGAAGAAAACTGATCACCGTAACAACGGTCCTGAACTTGTAGCCGAGCCTGTGGACGTCCGGTCTATGTCCTTCGTTGGGACGCATGAGTACTTGGCTCCTGAGATAGTTTCAGGTATATATACTCCACATCTAACTACGTGAAAAACGTTATTGTTTTTAAAAACAAAACAAAAGAAATCGAAAGACATAAATTTTATCGATGAATTGTGGGTGGCAGGAGAAGGGCACGGGAGTGCGGTGGACTGGTGGACACTAGGAATATTCATGTTCGAGCTATTCTATGGAACGACGCCGTTCAAAGGGATAGACCACGAGCTAACCCTGGCCAACATCGTGGCTCGAGCCCTCGAATTCCCGAAAGAGCCAACGATTCCAAGCGCGGCTAAGGATCTGATCTCGCAGCTACTGGCCAAGGACCCGACCCGACGCTTGGGATCATCTTTGGGTGCATCCGCCGTGAAACGCCACTCATTTTTCCAAGGAGTGAATTGGGCTCTGCTCATGTGTACTCGTCCTCCTTTTCTTCCTCCACCATTTCGTAAAGACCTTCTATCCGATGACATTTGTCCTGAAACCCATGTCGACTACTATTAGTAATTATTTAATTTCTTCAAATATAATTATCCTACCAAACCCAAACTCACCTTACTACTAGTATAGTGCATTTCATGAAATACAAAAAAAACCTTGGTCAAATTGCATTTAATAATACATGTATTTTAGTAAGATTAATACAAAACAAAAGTAGGGATAACTATTTTTTTTGTCTAAATATCAATATCACATATCCACCTTATACTTTCTACAAAAAGCTACTAGATATTATAAGTAGCCAATAGTTTTAACTTTTAGTGTCACTACGACTTTTACTGAACAAAAAAAAACAAAATGATACCATCTAACAACTAAGAGCATCTCCAATGGTGTTATCACCATTGGAGTCTCTAAACTTTTTTTTTTAAAATTTTTTATTATTATTTTTTTCGGTTTTTTTTTTAAAAAAAAAATTAATGTGAGGACCAATCACGGACCGCCACGTACACGTGGAGTCCGTGAACAGTGCATGTTACTCACTAACTATCGATACTTAAATAAGTATCAGAAGCAACTGAGTTCTTATTTTTTAGGGGGACCCATCGATCATTTTTTTTGGTTCTTGAGCTAAACAACTCCGTTGGAGTTGATCTAATGTAGTAGTATTAAAAAAGATCGTGGGTTAACAATTTATCAAGTGAATAGGTAGCGTGTCAAGTATCCATTTCACTAGAAACGTGTATGTACAAAAGATTGTGATAACATGAGCTACTAAGCTTGGTAGAAATAATCCATTCCCAATATCGACTCTATATGATAGCTCGTAACCTGCATATTTTTGCAAAAAAAAAACTTAACTTTGATGTCGTTAGAACGCCGTTTGAGACAATGTTGGCGGCAATGGAAACCAAGTGTTGAAATGAATGAAGTTTAAAAGTGAAAAAATGAAGTATGAAAATTGTGAAGTTTGAGAGTTAAGTGAAAAACTAAGGTTTGCAAATTGAGTAAAAGTAAAGTATGGAAGTGGAGTTTTGAAGTCTGGAATGATGATTACAGACATTATATAAATAAATATTTGTTCTTAAATATTTGCTTCTAGCATCTCTTGGAAGTCATATATTTGTCAATAAAAGTTGTAGAAAATATATACAAAAAAAATTTAGACCATACTCCCTCTATAAAACTTTCTCTACTTTCTCTCTCTTTAGTCTCTTTGTCTTTTTCATCTAAATCTACATGGTATTACTATAGCAAATATGAGACATTTTTCCACAAAATCTACTTCTCTTTCACTTCATTTCTTCCACCTAAAATGGCAAACCAGAAACAAATTGTTCTACCTGTTGTTCTAAAAGGAGACAACTATATAATATGGTCAAGAACCACAAAAGACTGCTCTTCACAGTTGTGGTCTATGAGGACACATCGTTGATTCTCAAGAGATATCTACGGAGAAAGGAAAAGTTGTAGCGGATGAGGAAGCTGAAAAGTCTCCTGGAAAATCTGGAGCTAGCAAAGGGGATTCTAAATAGATCCATGAAAATCAGCTTGTTCTTCCTGTTCTTCAATGCTCTCTAGAGTAGGAAATCCTTGCAGCTTACCCATATTGAGAAACTGCAAAGGACTTGTGGGATATTCTCATGAGTGTGTATTGTAATACCTCTAATATCAGCAAAATATTTAAGGTTAAGAAGACTTTGAATGATCTTCAACAGGAAGGGAAGTCATTCAAAGAGTTGTTTGGAGATTTTAAAGCTTTGTGGGCATAGTTGAGATGTTGCATCCTCCATCTACATATATGAAGCTCTAGAATGAAACGCGTAAAGAGGATCAAGCCTTAGGACTCCTCCTCACTCTCAATGGATCATTCAAGGGGATAATCCATTATATTCTCAGGTTTGAGAAATTGCCTACCTTGAACGAGGTGTTTATGATTATTCAAAAAGAAGACGGATCAAAGGGGCTCTTTCAAGGGAAAAGTGAAACTTCACATGTAAGTCATAATGCTTATCACCAGGTAAAGAAGAGAAATACATGGTGTGACCATTATATGATGAAAGGACACACCAAAGACAAGTGCTTGACTCTCTGTCCCCACTTGAAGCCAATGAAACTCAGAGGATCAATTCAAAATCCTAAGAATATTGCTACTAATTTACACCATGAGATGATGATGTTGTGAGAAAATCATATGCAGAAGCTCTCATAAAAGGCATAAACCAACTAGATAAATTTGGTAAATCTCTCAACTATTCTGTGAAAAAGTGATAATAGTTAATTTAGGTGCAATACATCATATGATAAGTGATGCTAAACATTAACCACACTCTGGTAAAGTTATAATTGCTAATGGGTCTAATGTTCCAATTAGAAGAGTTGTGAACTTGGAACTGTTTGAAAATAATTCAAAAGCTCTACTTATGCTTGAGTTCACCTCAATTTTTTATCAGATAAGAAAGCAACAAAGGATCTTGACATCTTGGTTTTCTTTGGTCATAATGATGTAAGACTTCAGGATATTAAGTTTGGAAAGACCATTGGTGATAGAAGCACAAAGGATGGTCTCTATGTTCTGGATAAAACCAACATCGTTAGTACCTCTCGTTCTGCTTTTTATTTAACCTGTTTTAGCTTTATTTGGCATGCTCGTCTTGGTCATCCTCACTCGAAGGCTCTCAATCTTGATTTGTCAAATTGGACTCATGATCATTAAGGATGTGAAACACGTATTCTTGGGAAGCATTGTAGAACTGATATTCTAGAATCATCTACTGTCTATGATGGTTGTTTTGATATTGTTCACTCTGATGTCTGGACTGCACCATGTGCTTCTCATGATCAATATAAGTATTATATTTTCTTCATTGATGAGAAATCTAAGTATACATGGGTGACTCTTATGTCTTAAAAAAGTAATTTGTTTGAGGCATTTTCCAAATTTAACAAATATGTCTCTACATAGTTTTTGGTTAAGATAAAAATCTTAATGAGTGATAACGGAGGAGAGGACAGGAGCAGTCAGCTTGAAGAGTACTTAGAAAGGCAAGGGATCATCCATCAAACATCATGTGCCTATACTCCTCATCAAATTGGCATTGTTAAGCGTAAGAATAAACATTTGATAGAGGCTTCTAGGACTATGATGTTTGACATATGAGTACCAAAGTCATATTGGGGAGATTCACATGTGATTTAGCGCCTATCTATTCTTTCCAAATGAACATGCAAGTTAAAAAAACACCTCTGAAAGAAAAGATGTTTAGACCAAGCCAAAAATGTTATGGACCAACTCGACTACGAGATCATTGGTTTCAATAACAAAGGGAATCTAGGGATTAGAAAATCACAACAAATCCATAGTCGTCACGAACGCCTATGACTCTGCTTTTCGGGAGAGAACAAGGTATACACCTCTGATCCACCGAACCAAAACTAGGAACATGGGTAATTATCTAACCTAGGATTAAGACTACGAGACTCTTGGTTTCAATAACAAAGAGGAATCTAGCAACTACGAGACTCTTATTTTTAATTACAAAGAGGAATCTAACAATAAATAACTATGTGAACCATCCAAGCTTATGGAACATGTGCACTCCTGTCCATCTAGCATGCGGAACATAGAAACAAAAAGCGCTGAAACCGATCAGTAACAATATTTCAGGCTACACGACAAACGGTCCTTTTCCCGCGAGCCCATGACTCAATTAGGCTACACGCCCAGGGACCATAGGTCCAAACATGCCATGCGCCCACAACTTAGCGCCCATTGAGCACCGACTCACCAAGGACCACGAGTCCAAACAAACCTAACGCCCAAAGGCTTGCACCATCGAGTGACGGCTCATGGTCTGATGCCTATAGACCAAGGAAATACAGTTCAAATCAGGCTTTGTACCCACTAAGGCTATGAGCCAAGGAGCTACAGTTCCAATAAGACCTTGTGCCAATTAAGGTTACGAGCCAAGGAAATATGGTTCCAATCAGGCCTTGTGCCCAAGAGTCCACGACTCACCAAGGTTACGAGCCAAGGAATCATGGTTCCTGCCAAGCCACATGCCCAAAGGCTTTGCGCTCAGGTTTTCATGATACATTAAGGTTATGACCTAGAAACCAAGGTTCTGAATGGATCAAGAACCTGAGAAGACTAGAAACTAAAAAGTTTCTAAGTCCATGGCTAATCAGCCTAGACTCCTGAATGCAAGACCTTCAAAACCAAGCCTCCTCAGCCTATGATTCTCTAGGCTAACAGTCCACCGCAAGACAGTTCTCAAGTTTACATGACGCAAAGGTGTCAAAGTCGAGACAGAAAGGTCTAACGCTTTACTAAATGGATACATCCAAACATTGGAGCTTTCGCAATGGTCAACAATCAAGTATAATGATGCCAAGATAAGCCTAACCATCGCTCTACCAGGAGACAAAAATCTGAATCTAAGAAGTGCAATCGAAAAAAGTAGTAGGGAGAAGATGAAGATATTTATAAAGGCACGAAAGCCCGAAAGCCAAAAGGCCTTAAGGGTCAGAAGTAAAACAAAAAAAGTTTGGCATGAAGGCCCATGAGTTTTAAAGCTCCTGGAGGGAGCACTGGTTACAACAAAGCATTGGCGTAGGCCAACGATGATCATATTGTTAAAATTTTTTATGCCTTAACGACATCTTCCTGGTTCATCTTTTCCTCTTCTTCTTTGGGGTTCTCGGCAGCAGCAGTGGGTTCCTCACGGTTGGAAAAGTGGGGGTCGTTGGCAGCCAAGGAACCAAAGTCTTCATGAAGGAAGGAGGAACCACTCACTTTATTACTGCTATGGTAATCAAGACATGTTGGTATGCAGAATCAAAATGCGCAAGCTGCCACTCCTTGTGATTGCCAGTCAAGTAGTTGCGAGCCATCTCCCATCAGGCTATGACATCAGCGGCTCCCTCTACGAAATCTACGTTAGCCTTGGTCTTTAACTCCTCATTTAGCTGAGCCTCCTTATCCTTGGATCCAACCAAGTCCTCTTTAGTGCTCTGCAATTGTTCCTACAACTCCTTTACCTTAGCCTACAAGTTCCTGGCTTTGGCCTGGGATTCCTCAACCTTGTTCTTCTCCAAGGCAGCCTCAGCTAATGCAGCCTCCTTAGCCTTTTAGACCTTGGTTGTCTCGTTGGCCAAAACCTCATTTTTGGTCTCTGACAGGTGGATACCTGCCAACACCTATTACCAGCAGAGTAATGTCAGCCAAATGAAAAAAAAAAAGATAAAAAAGCCAAGGGGAAAAACTTACACCAATGGCCTTAGAGAAGACACTCTCATTTAAGACCATGTACCGAGACATGACATCGGTAAGGTCAAACGCCAATATCTGGCTGGTTACCTCCTCCGTCTTATCAGCCTCAACACGTTCTAGGGAGGATGGAGTGGAAGAGATAGGAGCCTTGGAACCTCCCTTGCCAGGGCGTGACTTTTCAGTAGATGAGGAGGTTGCAACTAAGTACTTCTTGAATCCCACGGATATAGAGCTGGCATGAATCTTGGACATGTCTTAACTCGAAGCCAAGGCTAAAGAGCGTTAGGCTCAAAGCAAAACCAAGTATATCAGACCAAATATAGAAACCAACTTACCCCAGATGGAATTTAGGCTAAGAATATATTCGCCGTTCAGGAACTTCACATACCTGTAACCCTGAGAATCCCTGAAGATCTCTTCTACACCCTTAGCTCCTACCTCAACAGCTGAAAGCTTTACTTCTGCACAACGCCAACAAAAAAAAGGAAAAGTAAGGTGTTAGATACATACAAACAAAGCAGAAAGAGTTAGTCTACGGACCTTTTATAAGAAAGGATGTCAAAAACCCTGGGTCTTTCCCCACATTTAGTAAAAGAAAACGATCCTTAAAGAGTCTCCCTTCCTACGATATGGTTAGGGAAGTCATCTACCAAGTTAGGATGCTTTGGCCTAGTAAGGAGATGGTATCTCCAAGGCTCCGCTTGGTAGGACAAGAAGTAATAGGTGAGGAGGATCTCATTAACCTCCACAGCCAGGGATTGTAACTTTGCCATGACCTAGATTGATGTCAGGATCCGCCATGCCGAAAGGGAATACTTGCCAGGAGAGATCCCGAAGTGGTTTGCCACTTGCACTATCAACCAAGGCACCCTCCCATAGAAGCCAACCTCGAAAAAATCTCATAGAACATGAGTTCATCGGGTTTACAAGTAGAGGCCTTTTCGTTGGCCGTGAGACCTCAGAGAAGAACGCTTCGAGGCAAATCAAACGTCACCCTGAAACTAACTAGTTCATCCTCTTAGAAGGAGGAAGAAAGATCGACCCCAAACGCTTTTGGAGGCATAACTAGGCATATCCGAACAGACACTCAAACCCCAAGGCTATCGCAAATAGTAAACAAAAAGAGAAGGAGAAAAGTTACCTGTGATTGAAGCAGAAAGAGCGAAGAGAAAGCTGCGAAAAGATTTTTTGCATAAGATAAAGGGTTAAAGACGTCAGATCCTAACAAAATTTCGCATTTAGAGAAGGGATCGATCCACGAAACCCTAGTAAAAACCGGTTGTTGTTGCAGATTCAATCACGGACAAACAAAAAGGCTGCCGAAAAATTATAAACAATTAGTAAAGAGACGAGAACTCACTGGTCAAGAATGGCAGAGCAAAGGGATAGAAAGAAAAAGTTAGAGTTATGCCAAAGGAGATGAAAAGACAGAGTGAAGAAGAAAAACTTCTCTTCCCGTTCTTAATACTTTTCCAAGAAAACGAGCCTCCGAAAATTTGGGCCCGGAAGCAACTGCTCATGTCGCGTCAGCATTCGATATGCAAACTTGATCCAACAAGCAATAGCCATGGCTCACCAAGGCTCACCGGAAGGAAACCTCGCCAACGCTAAAAAAACGCCTCAAATGCATTTGCTAAGCCATTAAAACCCAGAGAACCACTACAAGAATTTGAGTTATTTATAGCATTGAATAATAGCGTTTTTAAATTTTCTGCTATAAAAGAGTTTGACATAACTTTTTATAGCGTTTAAAATTCGGTAATGCTATAAAAAGTTTGGCGGGGTAAAAAGTGTTCTTAAGCGGGAAAATGGGTTTGTTTAAGATTGCAGTGTCATTAAATTAGTGCTATGTTAGGTTTAAGCGGGATAATTTTTTTTATGCCACGTGTTATAATTTTAAGACAAAACACTTAACAAAAAATGTAAATTAAAACAAATTAACCAAAGACACAAAACTTTTGATTGAAGATATTGATTGTTCTTTGGATCTTACCGGTAAGAGAAACAAGAAAGAGAGCTACTTGATGAGTTGGATAGGAGATGGAGGTGAACAAGGCAAAGAAGAAGACGAGTTTTTGTAACACTCTCGAGGCCCTGTTAAAGGAAACAAAGATCACCCCGTCTGATGTTGCTGAGAGCTTGATGAAGAAGAACTGCGAAATAGATGCTGAAAAACTCTCAACGATCTGATTGGATCTCTAGAGAGGAAGAAGAAGATCCAAAGAGCTCAACAGGATGAACACAAAGAAAAAAATGGTAAAAAGATCTATGAAGCATTTCACAAGTTATTTTAAGCCCCATCATATGAACACACCAAAACCTCATTTTTATTTCAATTCAACACTGAGAATTTCCAAAAGGATGTAACTTTTTCTTATTCGAATCTAACATAATCCACCAAACACAAATTTTGATAATTTTAAGATGATGATGATGAATCTTTGATCAGAACAACACCATCATTGAGCTCCTGCTCTGTTTTCCCACCAAACATTTGCTTCCTGTAAACCTGATGCGATCTCCCAAAACGCTCCTTCTTGATGGATTCAAAAGCCATATCCAATCTCTCTAACTGTTCAAGAGCATTATGATTATACATAAACAGTCCATAGTAAAGCTCGAAGCTATCACTCGAAGTGTTCTCAACCGAATCCAACAATGTCTCATAACCTTTGGTGTTGATCGGCGAAGATTCAACTCCGAATTTCTGCATAACCCTTCCCATTGTATGAGTCACAAACTGCGATCCAGCAGCGTGCTTGTCGTGCTCTTCGCAGCTCATCTCCACCATTCTACAACCTTCGTTCTCGAAAATTTTCAGAAACTTCTCACACCTTTCGATTCTAGAAGCTTCGTCTCCGATTTTCACCTTGTCGTAGATGAAAGGCAAGCCGGACCATGAATGCTTACCGCTCTCGGGGTCCGAACATCGAGTAAGTACAAAGAATGTCGAATTCTTTCGGGAGGTATTTGAGGAAGAGAGTTCTTGGAAACTCCTTGACGGAGAGAACATAGACGAAGAGCGTGCTACGACGGATTCTTTGGAAAGGTAAAGATATGAGGACTGATTCCGTGAAGAGGATTGAAGTACAGAGGAGGAGGACGTCGGGATGCTGTTCGCAGAGATCGTGAGGGTTATTGAAGAAACGAGCTCCGATTGAGCTTGCGGCGTCAGAGTAATCGGAGCGAGAGTGGGTGATTAGGTTATGACAGTGTCAATATCTTCTTCTTCGATTGAGAAGAGAGAGAGTCGAGAGTTAGAGCATCTACAATGGTGCACTCCTATGGTATCTTAACTATTTATTTTTTAATTATTTTTTTTTCTAGATTTATAAAAAAAAAAAATTTCAGTCAATCGCGGGCCTTCACGTGGCAATGGAGTCCGCGAATAGTTAAGACACTCCTCAAGGAACAATCTTTAATTAAGGCTTTTAATAACTCTTTTCCCTTAAAATCCTTAATTATTTAGATTAAAATATTTTTTTTTTTAAAGATTTCACTTAAGCAATTCCATTGGAGGTGCTCTTATTTTGGTTTCGTAGAGATGAGAAAGAGACGAAGAGAGTTAAGGAGAAAATGAAAAATGTTTCTAAGTGTGAAAGCAAAACCAATATCACAATAAAGACAAAACAAAGTTGGTCTAAATTTTTTCAAGACAAAATAAATTAAATAAGGAGGGAAAAATAATTTGGGGTTTATATGGAGTTTGGGGTTTGAATAAGATTTGGGATTTGGATTGAATTTAAGGGTTATATTAGAGCCTAATTATAATAATTTTCAATCGTGATATATATTTATTTCAAGTTTGATTTGAGTTTTAGATATAGTTTAGGGTTTATAGCTTTTCTGGTCTTGGATGGTTTATGTTTTTTTTTTAAAATGACATAATGACATATAATCTCTCTATGAACCTGCATCAGAATTAGAATGATAAAAATCTTCTATAACATGTGATTCGATTAAGCAACATGTGAAAAGAAGAGAAAGAAAAATTCTGATAGTATGAAAAAAATACTAATTGGGATTTATATTTTTTCTCTTCTATAACATGTGATTCGATAAGCAATAATAATAAATTCGAAAGTAAGTACTATAAAAATAGTTGACAAGAACTACTAACACAATTATAAACCTATATAATAAACTTCAGAATCATAATTGGTGTATCACGTTAAACGTAAAAATAAATGGTTTTTTGTCAGATTACCCTAAACCCTATCTAATCTCTAAAAATTTTGTTAGACCCCAATATTTCCCTCCTAAAATTATTTTTCCGGTTAAGTTTTGGTGAAAATTTTCAAAACAAACGCTTCTTTATATTTATTCTGATATTTTAATAACGTAAAAAAAATCTTTTTCAACCATTGCTCCTCTTCGCCGGCTATTGTATCCCTCTCTCTTTCAACTTTCGCCTCCTCCGACGCTTATCTCCTCCTTAATTGTCTCCTTTCCTCTTTGCTTTCCTTCCTCTACCGGTTAATCTCTGAGATACCTCGTATGTGGAAGACCGATAGCACCTTCAGAGATCTGTGAAATCTATGGCGGCGGCGGCGGCGGCGGCGGCGAGTTTTGAGTGAAGAAACGGCGAGGAGATGAGGCGGTAGTTCTGCAGGAGAGTCGGATTTTTAGTGCTTTTCGTTCGATCGGAGACGATTTTCTCCTTCAGATCTCAGATCTCCGGTGAACCAAGATATCGGAGAAGACATCGGCGACGAGGTCAACCATCATCGTTCCTTCCGCCGGCATCTCCTGGTTCCTCGATCTATTCAACGACTACGTCAATTCTGACGAACACGAGCTTTTTAGCAAAGAATTGCAGCTTGATTCCAAGGTTATTAAAACTCCTCTTTAACCACTCTCCTTTTGGTACGGTCGTTGACTTTTTTGAGCTTTGTGTTTAGGTGTTTTACTTTAAAATCGGTGAGAATAGGAGAGGATGCTTCTTGAAGGTATTGATTTCTTGTTCTTCCTATACGAATCTGAAGTTTTAAGTCGGTGTTTTTTTCTTTTGTTATCCATTGAGATAGGATTTTTCTGTGAATTGATGTTTAGGAGGTAACATGACTGTTGTGGGATCTTGAGGTCTAAGGTTATGACTTTACTGGTTGGACCTGGAGGCTTCCCACAATCTACGTTCTATCTGTAGCTTTCTTAGCTCTGTTAGCCCTTGCTCAACTGAAAATCACAACAAACCAATTTAGCCATTGTCTTATGGGTACTACAGGACCCCATTGATCCACCTCTGGGTAGATTGTACCTTCCGTGGCGTCTTGCAAACATGGAGAGTGTGCACTCCTGCTAATCCAGAATCGAAGATGTTCTCTCGCAATGTCCACTTCTAAGCCAAGGGACAAGGCTCTTCTCCAGAAGTACGTGAGCCAAGCCTGCCAAAAAAGTTCCAAAGGATTCAAAGAGCATTGAGATTGTGAGAAAGGCCAAAACCAAGCTGACAAAATTAACTCCAATAGATCCAAAAGAAGAACAAGTAGGGAACATATAACGAGTAGCAAAACAAGGAAAAGCCCATGAGAGAAAGCGATAAAAAGGTTTGTGGTTCTGTACCTCCTTGAAGAGAACATCTTCACACTCTTCTGGACTCAGTTCTGCAAAGAACCATAGGCCAAGGTCAGATTTATCCTTAAGAATAACAAAAACTATCTGCAATCTTTGCTCAAGTAATATTACATCAAATGTCAACACAAAATCTTAACATTTAATTTACGTATTTCGTATCGTAGTTCTAACATACAACTCAAGCAACTCAATAAAACCATAACTAAACCATTATTACTCGTAAACCACGTCAAATAACCGACAATCTAAAAACTAAAACCAATCGAGTCTGAAAACTAATAAACAATATCTCAAAAATAAAATAAAATTCTGGAAAAAACACTAGTCTTGTCCAGCTCATCTGACTACTTGTTAGCCGCACCTGGATTAAGAAGAGAAAAGGAAGGGGTGAGCAACTTGGGAGTCATTCAACGAGGTGGGGAATGATAAGTGAACCATAAATCCGCAGACTCAACTTAAGCACTTCAACCACATAATCTAATTCTAAAACATGCAGCAAAAATGACACTTAAAGAACGCAAACAAGGCAAACAATGGTCTTAGACAGTTTTAGTGACTGTCGACACCCTCCATAGAGGCTTCCATCAGCATGGGATAAGTGCCCATACACACTGCCGTCGTCGACGCTTTATCGATCTTAGGGCTACAGACAGCAGATTTACTTGTTGTCCGCACCCTCCCGCACGCGACTACAGTAACATAGAAATCCTCCGTCTGTGCCCCGTCCAAGTTTGAGGCAGACTCCGGTAATACAAGAATCTTCAGTTTGTACCCCGCCGAAGTCTGCCTACCCAAAAATACTACTATAAATATATACACACATCACTAGCAATCATCATGCGCGTCAATCAATTATGATAACATCTATTACCCTAAGTCCGGTTTAGCAACAAAGAAAAAAACTAGACTCCAAGAAGACTCAAACAACACATCTTACGTTGCTAACTACGTGAGAAAGAGTGAATATGAAAAGCCTAAGGAGTATATGAGTCTAGCCTCACCTTTGCCCCAAGTTCAAATTCCCAACTGACTGGCTGATGATCCACCTCCGGAAAGAAGAACCTGGACCAGGAAACTCGAGTTAGACCTCACCTGGAAAACTACCAAAAAAGGAAACATGTCCCAAAAAGGAAACTTTCCTAAAATGGAAATTGTCAAATATGGAAACCTGCCGTATTTGGAAACTGCCCAAAAAGAAAACTCGGGACCATGGGCGAAACACAACGGAAAATGTGAAAAGCTGAGGAAAACAACCTAAATTGGCAAATTCGGGTCAAACTTGCTAGATCGGACCAGACCGACTAAACCGGTCGAGGCCGACGACCTAACGTACCTAACCGGTCGAACCAACAAACTAACATAACCAAAGACTAGAAAGAAAAAGAAAAGAAAATAAAGGAAAATATAGATTTACTGGAAAAAGCGTTGTAGCTCGGCGGAACCTTCCGGAAAATTGCCAGGCACGCCAAAAAGAATTCGGAAGGTTCACCGAAATTTTTTTGAGAACTGACTGGAAAAGACTTCCGCTGGAGGCGGTAATTAAAAGCAAGTGGAGGCTGACCGAGAAGCTGACATCCTGTACAAAACATTGTTTTGACACGGTGAAGAAAAAATGAAAGGGGATGAACTCTATTTATAATTAAGGAAGGGATGAGTGAAACTATTTATCTTTCTGATTTGGGACAATTGTTTTAAAAAAGAGAATGTGAACTTTTTAATTAAATTGAAATAATAAATTTTAAATGAGTCACTGTTAAAAATAAAAAAACTTTGGACATAAAAAGGTGGGGATGTTACAGATACATTATCAAATAAAAAAATCTATAAAACTTCTGCGTGCATATCGTATAGAGGCCAACCAACAAGTTGGAATATAACCAGACAAATCTTTGAGCATAATGCATACTTATTTGAGCATAGGTATATTTTATTTTAGAAGAATTACGTTTGCCTTACAAATGTAACATACTATTCAATTTGGAGTTGTCTTATTGGTGGTACATACGTAATTAATGAAAATGTGTATAAATGTGGTTCTATTATTTCTTAAGCACGTGGGTGATGAGGCCTGGAATATGTATATTTGTGAGGTAATCTTCCCAATTGATCCCTCTGGGATCGAAATCAAACTGCAACGCTTCTGAATTGTTCTTCTCTTGTTCCTTATGGTTGGCACATAATAAGGTCTCAGTATTTCTATCCTCGAATCTGAAAAAAAATTTGGTAAGTGTTACGTTAATACAATATAGTATATCAAAATCTATAACTAAAAGAAAAAAATCAACATAAAGCAGAGGTTAATAATACGTACATGCCCTTGAAGAGCACGTAAGGCTGGTACAGCTCTACCAATCTCATTACCAAATTGATTTTTCTGTTCTTGTCTCCATATTTATCTCCCTTTCTCCAAGGATATATTATATCAATCAATTTTAATAACTGATTGATTGAGGAACAAAGAATCATTTTAATTAATAGTTGATTAAATTTCAAAAGTAATATGAAATCATTTATTGATATATTAATACAATTATTCAATTCGTACCTGGAGAGGTAGTTTGAAACGTAGGGTCATGTAGAGGCTAAATAAAGCCACAGTAGATATGAGCTTCAATTTTGAGACAGCTATGAGCGACCCATTGCGACTACGCAATGGGTTTTTGGTGAAGTAACGAACCACAATCTCATGAATCTCTCCAAATGTCACTGGATTCCGGTTAGATGAACCAACATGGTACACCATCTGAGTCCCTGAATCTCCTGCATGTGTAGTTGCAGCTGTGATCATTGCATTCGCCACCATATCCACTGGTATCTGTGTCGCATCCAGTCAAAAATTCAAAATCTAGAGCTAGCTTTGGACTTTAATAGAATCACGAATCAATGGATTAAGATCATTCCTTGTTGGATTTACCATATCGCAGACCGAATTTACATCCACTAGAAAACACTTGAGCACTCCCTTTCCGTAGGCAATAATCACGCTGTCTACAGTTCTGCATACAAATATCATTTGTGTGTGTAATTTAACTTAGTATAGATAAGAAAATTAGTCTTGATATATCTTCAGCTATTCAATCACTCTATTATGGACTAACGACAAGTTAGTTTTTAAGTTTTAAAATCAAAACTAAATATCCTAATAAATATTAAATTTACCTCAACCCTTCGATCCAACCAGGAAATGGTTCTGAAAAAGTGCTAGTGATCATGGTGGGACGAATGATAACCAAAGGAAGATTTTCTCTGTGGTTTCAAAGAAGCATCTCTCCCATTGATTTTGTGAAAACATATGTATTTGGCCATCCATGAAACTTCGCCCTAATAATCAAACATTTAGCAAATAATAATTCATCATTTTCTGTTAGCATCTAACCTCTACATAACTAATAGGACGACCCACTTACCTTTCCATCCCGAGTTTTTTCATGGAGAAAGTAATTTCTTCTGAACAATCTTGTTCATGAAGTTCTTTTAATCGTTGCTTCATCAGTTCCATTTCAAGGTTTATATCCAGTTGAATACCGTTCTTGTTACGAATCTCTTCCATTTTAAAAGGTTTCTCACACTGGAGACCTGTCTTTTCCCCACAAACATAAGCTAGAGAAACATAAGAGTAAGATTATAAGTTTCAAGAACCATAACATCGAAAGAAAAAAAAAGACAGTGACTATGTAAAAAAAAAGTGAAATGATATATAAAAGAAAATTAGAGGAATAAATAGAAAAGAAACTCACCGGTGGAGACATGGAGAAGCAATTGTGCCTTAACACATTGTTTTGCAAAGTTAAGGACATTGAGAGCTCCATAAGTGTTGATTCCAAGTCCGACATCATATCTTTCTCATATTCATTAAATAATATTAACATTCAATCTAGCTAATAATACCTTGTGGAATAAAACTAAATAATTAAACATCTCTTGTAGTTACTACCTTTCGTCAAAGTTTATTGTGGCTGCAACATTAACAACAATATCGATGTCATTTGGCATACGTTCTTTGAGATTTGGGTCATTCACGCCCAAATTATTGGTGGAGATATCACCTGCCACCGGAACAATTTTTTCGGATAGTAGTTTATTCAAATTATCATCACCAAGTTTCTCCTTCAAGACCTTAAAAAGATCTTTCTCAAATACCTGATTATATATACATAATGCAATTAGAACATCAATTAGGTAATAAACATTATTTGTAATAAACTAGAGGCTTGTTGGTTATCATGTATAAACCTCTGCATGTAAGCGTTTCGCGGCCGCCTCGTTGTCCGATGCTCTCACCACGAGGTAAAACTTCTTCACATTTGGTTGTACTCTCAGAATTTTCTCAAAAAAAACTAAGAAATATTAATAAAATCAATTATAATCTGATTAGGTGTTTTAAGGGGGCCCATGCACAAGCTGAACTACACGTTAACGTTAACGTTAACTATACGAACGATACTTCCACTAAATATCGTGTTTACATATATTTATCGTGAGGAATGTTTGTTCTCAAATGAAAGAGACATTGAAATTGAAAAAGATTTTTACAAGAAAACGTAAAAATCGAATACTAACGAAAATCAAATAGAAAACGAAGGATCTTATTCCTACCCTTGGCAAGGAAGCCGGTAGCGCCGGTGACAAGAATGGTCTTGTTTTCAAGAAACTGAACACAATTGAATTCCATTATTTGACAAATAAGTCTATATATGTGATAAATATATAGAAACCCTTTTGGATTGTTAGAGTATTTATACTAGAAAATGATGTAATATGAAAGTCTATAATACCTCTAGTAATCCTTATTTTATTTAAGAAATAAGGAAAACCGAAATTTGTCCAATGTCATTTAACGTTATGGAAGCAATATAATCAGACTGACGTTTAGTTTTGACTCCATACATATTTGTTCCCTTACTTCTAGGTCGACCCGACGATAAAATGTAAAACGATATTGTTCTTTGACTCATAACTTGATTGAAAAATCGACGAATCACCTACTACATATATTTTATTAAATGTATTTTATACTATTTCATTTGTAATTTGCTTTATAAAATCAGACGTCTATTTACTGAAAAAGATATAAATGCTTAAGCAAAAAGAAATAAATGCCTGCTTAAATTTCGATATTTACTTACTGTGGTCGTACCAGCGAAGTGGCCAGCGTTCTCTTTCTTATTAAATTTAGCTTCTTAAGTTGTTATATCCTATGTTATAGTAAATTTAGGGCACGGTAGTGTACTACCACAGTAAGTAAATATCGAAATGTATTCTTTTAAAATTGATATATGGTAATAAACTTAGTAATCATATAATCGATATTGAAGCTAAAATAAATGGTAAAAATATGTTTCTTTTCTTCGTATATGGGAATCCGGTAACAAAAAAAAGAGAGCAAGTATGGGAACATCTCACACATTATGGCATATCCCGATTAGATCTTTGATTTATCACTGGAGATTTAAATGAAATAGCAAGAAATCAAGAGAAACGGGAGGGAAATCTGTGGAGTGCTTCCACGTTTGTGTCGTTTAATAATATGATTACAAATTGTGCTATATTGAAATTTCCGAGTTTGTGGAACATTTTGTCTTGACGAGGATGAAGACAGAAAAAATTGGTTCGCTGTCACTTAGACCGGGCTTTGGCAAATAAGGATTGACATACTTTATTCTCATTTTTTGCACGTCGAATAGTTAGCTATGATTGGATTAGATCATCGGCCAATTCTTACGACAATTGAGAATCAGAAGCCAAGGGGTAGAAAACAATTCCGGCTCGATAAGCAATGGATTGGTCGACATGTTTTGATGGATGCCGTTGAGGAAGGATGAAGGGGGCATCATTCTTAGGTGGGTTTTCTGGGTGAGATTAGTAATTGTCGAAGGAAGATATCTCAATGGGGAAAGAACAATGAAGCAGATGAAAAGGAAAAAATAGAGGGCTTAATGCTTGACCTTGAAAAGCCTCAAGATGATCAATGTCCACCAAAAAGATTGTTATAAATTACCCATAAACTCAAGGAGGCTTATAAGGATAAAGAATTATATTGACAACAAAAATGTAGGAATATGTGGCTTCGGGAAGGAGATTGTAATTCAACCTATTTTCATGCTTAGACAAAGCAGAAGCAGCAAAGAAACATGATTACAGGATTACAAGATGCTGGGGGGGGGGGGGTTTGGCTCACTAAGGGTACGGAGGTTCAACGGGGGGCCGTGAATTATTTTGACGATATTTTCAGTTCGACGAATCCCTCAGAGTTTGAGGATTTTTGGCCGAGATTTCTCCTAAGGTTAATGCTCAGGATAATGAGCGTCTAACGGATTCTGCAACAGAAGTCGAGGTTCAAAAAACTTTGTTTATGATGAATCTAGAGAAGACACCAGGGCTTGATGGTATGACGTCATTATTTTTCCAGAAATCATGGCACATCGTCATATCAAATATCATGGATGTGGTTAATAATTTTTTTCACCATGGATTTTTTGAAGAGAGGTTAAATATGAAAGATATTTGCCTAATTCCCAAGACAAAATGTCCCACACGGATGACCGAATTTCGTCCAATCAGTCCTTGTAATGTTGGTTATACGATAATTTCAAAAATTTTGTGTAATAGGCTAAAAAAGGTCCTAGCGAATTTGATTTCAGAGACAAAATCGATATTTGTTCCACGATGTTTGATATCCGTTAATATTCTAATAGCACAGGAAATGTTTCACGGGTTAAAAACAAATCTATTGTGTAAAAGAAAATTTATGACGATTAAAACAGATATGAGTAAAGCATATGATCGTGTGGAGTGACCTTTTATTGAGCATCTTTTACGGAAGTTGGGGTTTGCGGATAAGTGGGTGGGATGGATGTTGTTGTGTATTCAATCAGTTATATATAAGGTTCTTATTAATGGCCAACATCACGAGATGATCAAATCAAATCGGGGTCTTAGACAGGGGGTTCTGCTCAAACTCCACATTTGAAAATCTCTCAGTTTGTCCGTTTTCCTCATTGTACTTATCCACATTATCCCATCAGTCTTACACACCTTTATTTAAATAGTACAGATCAACACCCTTTTAGACATCGATTCGTACTGAAGTTCTTCTCTAAATTTTGTCATTATTGTGACCACTTTGAGATTTTCGGGAGGAAATGATTATTGTTTCTTAGATAGACCTTCTACTGCTACTTTCCAACATTCAAGGCTTCAACACTCCCTTAGAGATCCTAATACATAAAGACGAGTTGATTGAGCAAAAATTACAATAATTTGGAATCATGGAAACTCCAACAAAGAACTTCAATTTTAATTCATGTCAAGGAGCATTTTGTTCAAAATAGAGATTATTTTGACGGCTATCAAAGATCCAATCAAGGAAGAGTCGTTCTTCATCACCATTCTAAGGCTAAAAAAGCAATAAAAAGAATAATCACCACAACCAGAGCATCACAAGAGCAATCTCCATCAAACCAACTTCCCTACCTAAGAATCCTCCTCAAAATATACCAGAATCTCACGGGGAAGTGATAGGCAGAGATCACATAAAAGTTTTAGCTCGACGGATACACAAAAAAGACGAATACGATTTGTTCAAAACTCATATGTAGGAGTCGAGCCAAGTCTTACCGCTTAAGATGCTTAGGTAAAGTGGGAATATTATGAAGAACTGCTAAACAATTTTAGAAGCGTCCAATTTGGCAGAAACCAAAGAAAACTCGACCAAGACCAAAGCGAACCAAGCTGTCAAATTGACAATTTCTACTTAGTAGCATATGGAGAAAGTATCTCTAAAGAAAAACCAGCCTTGAGATGGTCAGAATAACACCAGCCCAATTTCCTATCAAGATTAAACAGGGATTTGTGCCTTCGGTCAGACAAATTATTTATATTAAAAAATTCTTAATTCTGTTATTCATTTATTTTTCTGTATTCGCAGTAGTTCATCAAATTGTTTAGAAAGTGTTATATCACATGAGATTAAATTTTTATGTAAGTATTTGTACTCGAAATTTTTTTAATAGCTTGAACATGTAACACGACACTTAAGTCGATAGAAAGTGATCAGAATTGCACTACAAAATAGAATCACATACCAAAGGAGCCATTATTATTTTAATTTGAGCGCAAGTTCGTTGTACTACTTTAAAAAGTCAAGATCAAAACGTATTTTTATATGATCGTTAGAAAGAAGCAAGGATTATAAAAAATTTTGGTTTAGCACCATGTTTTAACACCCTCATTTACCCCTATCGTGTGCAGCGATTCCTCTCTAGGCTTACAGACCCATCCTTTCTGATAGTCAAGAGCGTTACTTCGAGGAGGCGTTAAAGAATTGATTTAATGTCCCAGAAAATCACCACACGATCTTCCCCGGAGCTTTATCCTCACTCGCATAATTTCGGAAGTCACTTCCTGGAAAGTCATCCATTCCAATACTACTCCAACACAAGAAAGCTTCATTGTAAAGTTCTCTCATGGCCAGTTTAAAAGATAAGTGTATTTTGTTTACTTAGGTAGTCAAATCAATTTTTTAAGCTCTCTTCACACACTATTTTGTCTCCTTAAACGGATGTATTACAATCACCTCACTTACAGAGAGTAATGCCCTCGTTTCGCACTATGATCGTCACCCCCAATGGTCTGAGTCCCTGGCTCCACACTCATCTGGGTTCGATACTGATACTAAATTGTAACACCCTCGTCCACCTTCACGTGTAGCCTAGTGCTTCTCTCTGAGCTTGCGGACCCATCTTGTCCGATGGTCGGGAGCGTTATCTTAAGGAGCCTCTAAAGAGTTGATTCACTGTCTCTGCAAATCACCACACGATCTTTCTCCATGCTTTATCCTCACTCTTACGATTTCAGAAATCATTTCCCGGAAGATCATCCGTCCTAGTAATGATCTAGCACAAGCACATTTAACTGTAAAGTTCTTTCATGACCGACGATCGAAAAAAATAAGTGCATTTTGGTGTCATAGATAGTCAAATCAATTCTCTTAAACTCTCCTTACAGATAATTTTGTCTCCATAAATAAGGATATTACACATGGTTTCCAGTATGAGCATATATTGCCTTTGTTATAGAGTTTTGTGCTTTCGTGGATGTGAAGTCTAAAGTTAACGCTTCTTTATTTATAGTATAATTTCGAGTTGATCCTCTTGGGATTTAAGATATATTTACGGAGAATGTAAAGATTTTTCTTATTTAGCTGGTTTCCTTTTACTTGATTGGGTTTTGCTTTTAAAATATTTTCTTTCTCTAAAAGCAATGATTCTTCTTTATTGTATAAGGGCATGTCCAATGGAGTGTTTAAAGGGGTTCTTAGCACAAAATCATAGGCAAATAGTTAAGAACCAATTACTAAAACATCTTAAATACGAACCAATTCTTGTTGGGGTTTATGTACTGTGCGCGGGCCCCACGACACGTGGCGATCCGCGATTGGTGCATTTCTTTGTTTTGTTTTGTTTTTTTTTTAATTTGACAAAAATAATAATATAAAATTAAAATTAAGATACCCACTATGAATATCACCATTGTGGGTGCTCTAAGGTGCGGTACTCTTCACCTTGAGCAAAGATACATGCAATACATAGTTCTAGCCTTTTGCCCGAAATTTAGGATACGGGCCAGTAAACTTATTTATTCCAAACATCCATGATGAACTGGCGCAATGATTGTTGTTATTGTGGAATGTGTGAAATATTTGTCCAAATAAACAACACAAAAGTTGAACGCAAATACAATACCGAAAAGTAATTATCAGAATTTGAATTTTATTTTTTCTGGACTTTGAATAGCCGAATAGTTTTTCTTTCCCATTTTATCAACTAGAAATTTTAACTAAATGTCCGAAACGGAATCCCACGCAGGGATAGAGCTTACCAAACAAAACTAAACAGCTAATAAAACAAACTGAACAGCTAGTTTTTACCAGAAAAAACTTTGGAGTTTTCGTACTCCGGGCTAGTTGAAATAATATGAGCTAGAAAATTGTACAAGTTAGAGTGTATGGAAATTTTCAACTTTGAAGGAATACATTGAATTGAGTATTTGATGAGATTTAATTTTTAGTGATTTTTTAGAAGTTTTTAATGAATTATGGAAGTAGTTGTAATTTTTGTAGAAATTTTCTGCAATTTCACTTAAAACCATGTGATTTTGGGTGTATTCAAATAGTGATTTTAAGTAATTTGTGTTAAATATGAAATCTCATGTTATTAAAACAATAATTTTAAAAAGTCTTATAAAATTCACTCTTATTGGAATGGTGATTTTGAAATGCATCTTCAAATCCACTGATTGGAAATATTTAAGTAATGAATTTTTAAGTGATTTAAGGTGTTTTAGTGGAATTTCCTTATTAAAAATACAAAAGATCCAAATCACATCAAATCACATGGTTTTAAGTGGAATTGTAGAGAATTTCTACAAAAATCACAACTTCCCTAATTCGTCAAACTCTTCTAAAAACTCATTAAAAATCAAATCTCATCAAACAGAAAAATCAATACATCCCCTTAATGTGATTTTGATTCTTTGTATTTCTAACAACAAAATTCCAGACAAACACCTTAAATCACTTAAAATCCATTACTTAAAATATTTCCAAAAGCAGTGGATTTAAAGATACATTTAAAAATCATCATTTCAATAACTGTTAATTTTATAAAAGTTTTGAAATCTCTTGTTTCAATACCATGATATTTCAAATTTTAATAGAAATCACTCTAAATCATTAAATACCATGTTTGAATACACACCCTTAATCATGTATTAAATAAAATAATTAATTAAGAATATTAAAATTTTTCTTTTGATAAATAAGAATATTTAATTTTACACCCCTAAATAAGTGGATCATTAATGTTTGTATGAAAGTTATACATGTAAAAAAAGTTTCCTTAGAATATTATTTACTCCTTGCCAAGAATTAACAACTAAAAGCATATAATCCAAGACGTAAAAATTGTTGAGACGGAAAAGAAATTAACAAAAAATTTCCAACTCTCGTTCTACAAGTGGAAAAGAAATTAAAAATTTTTTCCAACTCTCGTTCTACAAGTGTTCTACGATATGAGATGTTAAAAACTAAATTAGGGGAAATATTAAGTTCAAGAAAAAAAAAAGCAAATATCTCTTGTTTTTTATGAGCTTATTTAGTAAATGATATGGTAGCCATTTTGTTCTTCATCTACTTTGATATACAGAGATACAAAAATAGACCAACAAATAGGTAGTTCTTAGGGCATGTTTAAATGTAAGAACCCCTAAGGGGTTCTTAGTCATTTTTTTAATAATTTTTTTAGAAGAAGAACTCCAAAGCGGTTCTTAGCAATTTTTGTCAATTATTGCAAGAACCCCAAATGGGGTTCTTAAATAATTTTTTTTTTTACTTAAACAAAACCCAAAATATTTTTGAGCATTTTTAGATATATTTTCGGGTATTTTCGTGTATTTTTAGGTATCGGGTATTTTGTGTTCAGATCGGGATATTTTAAACAAATCCGAAATGGATCCGAAACTCCAAAAATCGTAAACAGATCCGTATCATATCCAAAAACTGAAAAACAAAAAAAAACGGATATGAAACGGAGCCGAAACGGAACCGAAATGGATATTTTCCGATATTTTGGGTTCGGGACGGGATATTTTAAACAGATCCGAAACGGATCCGAAACTCCAAAAATCGTAAACAGATCCGTATCATATCCAAAAACTGAAAAACAAAAAAAACGAATATGAAACGGAGCCGAAATGGAACCGAAACTGATATTTTCGGGTATTTTGGGTTCGGAACGGGATATTTTAAACAGATCCGAAACTGGATCCGAAACTCCAAAAATCATAAACAGATCCGTATCATATCCAAAAACTGAAAA
>OVAN01003401.1:147-29263 GCA_900406275.1 Anastatica hierochuntica
AATCTATAATCCTGATGAAATGATTTCCCTGAGAACACCCTATGCCTAGCGTCTTCCTCCAATCGTTTTACAACCCGTGTTTACTTGCTTTCTTCTGATTTCGCATTTAGTTTCCTTTTATCAAACTTTCTTTTCCGCCTTAGCCCGTAATTGGTCTAATATTTCTTAGTACACATTGGTCTTTGTGGATTCGATACCCGAACCACTACAACGTACTTAACTGTACGCTTGCAGTGATTTCTTGGGTGAAAACCTGAGCCATCTTCAGAAATGGGTCATGGGGTTTGATCAGAAATGGGTCAAGTTTGTCAAGAAGTGTGTCGGGTCAGTGACCTTCTTTGTGTTGATTAATGGTTCTCCACATGGTTTTATTACTCTACAGCGAGAAATTCGCCTAGGAGACCCTCTATCTCCTTATCTCTTTATATTCTATGTGCCGATGAATTATATTATCAATTGCGTCAAGCGATGGATCTCCGCCGCATTAAAGGCATGAAAATCAGTTGATCTAGCCCGACTATTAACAACTTCATGTTTGCCGATGATACACTTTTCTTCTGCCATGCTCATCCCCACTCGACAAAGGCCTTAATGAAGATCTTAGTTGACGACGAAGCAACACTGGGTCAGTCGGTGAACCTTAACAAGTAAGCCATTACTTTTGGCTCTCGTGTTAAAGACGAGGTTAAGAGTAAAGTATGAAAAATTCTCAATATTCACAATGATGAGGGTCATGAAACTATATTGGTTTACCGGAGCAAAAAGGAAAAAAGAGGAAAGAAAATTTCAGATTCAGTGTCGATAAAGTTAAACAAAGAACCGAAGGATGGTCAAACAGATTTCTCTCTGAAGCATGTAAGCTTAAAACTATTGTTTTGGTTCTCCTTGTGTATACAATGAACTGTTTCAAGTTACTGAAAGGAATATGTGAAGAAACTGAAAGTGTCATATCTAAGTATTGTTGGAGTAAAGGAACTGGAAACTGATCAATGCACTAGTTTTCGTGGGAGAGAATGAGTCTTTCTAAAAGAGAAAGAGGGCTTGGTTTTTGAAATATTAAACACTTTAATTTAGCTATGTTATCTAAACAAGTCTGGAGATTACTTCAAAATCCTGGCAACTTGGCATCTAAGGTACTAAGAGGTCGAACTTCTCAACTTCAAATCTTCTCTCATCTACATTAGGTCGAAAGCCATTCATTCATCTAGCGGTCACTCTTAGATGGTCGTAATCTTATCAAACATGACATGCGAGTTCTTGTCGGGGATGGTGAAGCTACTCATGTTTGGAGAGATTAATGGTTACCGACCGATCCTCCTCGAGCCTCTACTCATGTTATTGGACTGGTAATTACTTCTACACATCTCAGTGACTTGATCAATTATGGCAATAAATGGAAAATGGAAAAACTCGAAGCAAATATAATTGAGGCATATGCAACTATCATTAAGAAAATCAAGCGTTGTACTCAACCGACTATGGACCTAGTTGGATGGCATTATACTTCTGATGGCAATTACACAGTAAATTCTGGATGTTGGTTTGCAAATCATACATCAGATCAAGAAGAAATAAGGCCACCATCGGATTCATATGAGATCAAAGAGAAACTTTAGAAAATCATAACAACTCCAAGAATGAAACATTTTCTATGATGGTGTCTTTCTGGTACGTTACAAATTGAAACAATTCTAAGATATCATGGCATTACGAGAGATGATCAATGCAGACGTTGTTGCTTGCCTAGGAAGATATGTACCATCTATTGTTTTACTTGTCCATATGCTCAGGTTTTTTGGAGAGGAACCAATCATGACGCTTCAACCGTGTTATATCACAACACTATATTTGAAGACAAGGTTAACAATATACTAGATGATTATAAACTCTCTACTTTTACTTTGATGCAAAGACACTTGTCGATATGGACATTATGGCGCATCTCGCGTAATCTCCTTGTATATCAACGACAACATCTGTCATGGTCGAAAGTGGTACAATCATCTATCCTTGATTCTAAAGAATGGCTTGGTAATTGTGAGAAATTTGAGACCCAAACAATAAGAAACCGAGTTCATGTTTCCTCATAATAGAAACAACCTCCGAATAGGTATAGCAAATGTAACTATGATGAAAGTTATTCTCATAATGGGCAGTCAAGAGTTGGTTGGATCATAAGGGATGATAGTGACACGTATAAGGGGTCGGATCATGGAGTTCTTCATTCGGCAAAAAGCTGTTTAAAAATAGAATTACAAGCTCTGATTATGGCACTATAGACTTTATGGGCAAAAGGATTTACCAAAGCTATTCTCGAAGAAGAAATAAGATGGTGATTAATCTAGTTAACAAAGAGAAAGTGAATATTTGTTATGAAAATCAAAGTTTCAGGACATCATCTTCACGTGCGTGCCTTGACTTTCAAAGAAAGTTGTTGATTTCCTTTCGAAGCTATCTTTTGATGGTCCATAAACATTTGAAACTTTCTGTAACATCGGTCTCATCCTCTCGAGAGAACGACGTGCTACTAACCCTAACTTGCTACTCAATTAACTCAACATAACCAATAATCCACTTGATTAATAATAAACCACATTAACAATAACCAGGATTCCAATAAACCGAAATAAATTGAGTTGAACCCATATAAATAAATAAAATAAATTCTCTTTCAAAAATAAATAAAAAACCAAAAACAACACCAGTCTCGTCCAGCTCATCCGACTACTCGTTAGCCACACATGGAAGAAGAAGAGAAAAGAGGAGGGGTGAGCAACTTGGGAGTCACTCAGTGAGGTGGGAAATGCGAGGGGAACCATAAGTCCACAGACTTAGCTTAAACACTTCAACCACGCAATCTAGTCTTAGAACAAGCAGCAAACATGATACCTAATGCAGCAAATATGACACCTAAAGCACCCAAACATAGCAATCAGTGGTCCTATCCTACGAATTCAGTGATCATCCACAACCCTCGAAGAGGCTTCCTCAGCATGGGGTAAGTGCCCATACACACCGCCGTGGTGGACGCTTTATCGATCTTAGGGCTACGAACAATAGATCGACTTGATGTGTGCCCCTTCCGCACACATGACCCCGGGATACAATAGCCTAGCTCTGTATCCCCCGCCAGGTCCTAGGCTAGGCCACAATGTGCAGGAACTCCACCTCTGCCCCGTTGTGCCTACCTCACCACATATACTACTACATATACCATATATATCACACACAAGCAAACATCATGCGCGTTAATCAATTGCGGTAACATCTATTACCCTAAGTCTGATTTAGCAATAAAGAAAACAATTAGACTCCAAGCAGACTCAAACAACCAAACAATACTTGTTCTGGTGCTAAACTACGCGAGAAAGAGTGAATAAGGAAATCATGAGGAGTATATGGGTCTAGCCCTCACCTTTGCCACAAGTTTGAACTCTTGGCTTAACTGGCTAACGATCCACCTCCGGAAAGAAGAACTTAGACAAGGAAACCTGAGTTAGACCTCACCCGGAAATCTGCCAAAAAGGGAAACGTGCCCGAAAAGGAAACTTTCCTAAAATGGAAACTGTCAAATATGGAAACTTGTCATATTTAGAAACTGTCTAATAAGGAAACTCGGGACTAGGCAAAACGGAATGAAAAATGTGAAAAGCTGAGAAAAAGAACATAAACTTGCAAAATCGGGCCGAACTTATTAGATCGGACCAAATCGACCAAACCGGTCGAGTCCAAAGATCTAACAGACCCTAACCGGTCAAACCAACTAACCTAACCGAAGACTAAATAGAAAAGAAAAGAAATGAAAGGAAATGATAGGCTTACCAGAAAAAGCGTCGGAGCTCGCCGAGACCTTCCAAGAAAACCGCCCGGTACTCGCCGAAAACAACTCAGAAAGTTCAACGGAAAAATCCCGGGAACTCGCCGGAAAAGAACTCCGCTAGAGACAGTGGCTAAAAGCCTGTGGGGGCTAGCCGGAAAGTTGGCCTCATGTGCAAAACATTGCGCTGACTTGTGAAGAAAATAAGAAGGGGAATGACTATCTATACTATAAAAGATGAAGGGAGTCTCTCCCATGATGACATAACATCATTTAAAAATTTGACATGTGTCAATTAATTAAACATATAACTTAGTTAATACTTTTCTCTTCTAAAATCTTTAAAGCACAATAAACAAAGCTAAATTAATTTTTGATAAAAATAATATATTGAATAATATTAATTTTGAAATTTCAATTTAAATTTTTTCCCCGTTTGATTTAATTATCATCACGGAGTTAGCAGTGATTCATCAATCTCAGTGCAAATAAAGAAAACAAGCAAAGTATCAAACTGAAAAAATATATAACAAAAAAAAATTGAGAAATTTAAAATTAAAAAATCCTAACATTTAAAAAGTTATCGAAGATAACAAATTCATCATGTATAAAGATAAATAGACGATGAAAATAGAAAAGCTAAACGAAATAGAAGATGAAATAAACGAAAGACATTTGAAAACAAAAATTTACTATGGTAAATTAACAAAATTTAAAAATTATTGTAATATTGAATTTGGATTGATGAAAAAACGTCGGAGAGCAAATAGATATTCAAAAAATAATGTATAAAACAAATCAATCGCATGAGAATATTAATAGTTGAATCATTAATCTTATAAGTAAATCGCATGAGAATATTAAGAGTTGAATCATTAATCTAATAAGTATCGTATATCAATAATTTTGTTTGGAATATCAATAAAATAAATCTGCGTAACGCGCAGGTTCTCTCCTAGTATTTATAAGGGAGGATGAGAAGGAAGAATGATTAAATATTCGATGTGAGATTGTTTAAGATAAAGAAAAAGTAGGTTTTTAATTAAATTTAATTAATGAGCTTTAATTATTGAATGAATAAATTAAATGGGCTAGGAATAAATATCTTACACTTTTAGTTATGTTCCTCTTCAGATTGATAATATTTTACTTGAAGATCTCTCTGGGTATTAATGAAAGTAATGAATACGTTAAAAATAGTTATTTTATTTATTTTTTTTATAAATTTTGTTAACTCAAAATGAATTGATAATAAATTTAAATGAATACAATTAGTTTGTTTGATGCTAAAAACTAAAAAGGACCGTGAATGACAGAGGGGAGTTACTAACAAAGGAGAATGATATATGTCAATCAATTACTGGTTACTTTACAAAATTATATACAACAGAAACCACTGATGCCATTGCTAATTTTCAGATTCTAGGATCTATCAAGCCATGAGTAGCAGAAGAAATCAATCAAAACCTAACCAGGCAAATCACGGAAACGGAGATCATCCATGCAGTAAAGAAAATGAATCAAGACAAAGCCCGTGGACCGGATGGTCTCAATGCAGGGTTCTACCAACAGCACTAGAATACCATTGGCAAAGGTGTAATTAATTTTGTCCTTAAATTCTTTGAAACAGTAATCTTGCATCCTGAGATGAATCACACAAATATTTGCCTAATACTAAAGGTTGAGAACCCTATGGAGATTAAAGAATATAGACCAATCAGTCTTTGTAATATAGGCTATAAAATAATATCAAAAGTATTAGCAGAAAGGATCAAACCATGGATGCATTACATAATATCAACGAATCAGTCTGCTTTTATCCCAGGAAGACTAATAACTGATAATGTTCTTATATCACACGAACTGATTCATAGTCTACTTACAAGGGAAAGGAAGCAGAAATTTGTTGCATTTAAGATAGATATAACTAAAGACTTTGACAAATTAGAATGGTCATTCATAGAATACATATTAAAGGCATTGGGATTCTCTGAAAAATGGTCTAAATGGGTGATGGATTGTGTTAAAACAGCATCTTATTCTATTCTGGTTAATGGCTCTCCGAGAGGATTTATCAAGCCAACTAGGGGGATTAGACAAGGAGATCCAATATCTCCCTTCTTATACTCAATATGTAGAGAAGGATTATCAAGTATATTACACAATTTAAGAAGGAGGAAAATACATGGATTTAGAGCGAGTAAATCGGGTCCACCAATAACACATTTACTTTTTGCAGATGATTCGTTGATGTTCTGTAGAGCAAATGAAGAAGAGTGCAAAACGATCATGGAAGTATTAGAAGTGTATGGCAAGGCTTCGGGGCAAAAGGTTAATTATATGAAGTCTGTGATACTATTCGGTAAGAGAACTTCCCCTGAGGTAATAGGAAAGATTAAGGATATCACAACTATCACTAGAACAGAAAGTCTAGGGAAGTATTTAGGCCTTCCTGAAATGATAGGAAACAAACCAACTTTGTCTTTTAATTTCCTTAAAGAAAGACTTGAAAGCAGGATAGAAAGTTGGTACATGAAACTTTTATCACCCGCATGAAATGAAACTCTTATTAAAGCAGTAGCCACTGCAATACCTAATTATGTTATGCAATGTTTCCTACTTCCAAAAAGTTGATAAATCAATTGACTCAAATGATAAGGAAATTTTGGTGGTTAACAACAAAGGATAGAAAAAAATAGCTTGGATTTCATGGGAAAAAATCACTAAGGCTAAAAAGTATGGTGGCATAGGCATAAGAGATTTGAAGCATTATAATATAGCAGTAATTGCAAAGCAAGTATGGAGGATCCTTAAAAGTCCAGACTCATTGCTAGCTAAAGTATACAAAGCTAAGTATTTTTCTAAATGTCAACTACTGGATGCAGAAAGAGGAACAAGGTCATCATTTGCCTGGAAAGGAATTTACCAAGTAATCAATTTAGTTAATGAAGGTCTCAGATGGATAGTGGCAGATGGGAGAAGAATAAGAGCATGGAGAGACAATTGGTTAAAGGATATACCATCAAGGCCACCAAGACCAAGCAACTTAACGGTGTCACCAGACCTTAAAATCTCGCAACTAATGAATGAAGGAGAAAGAGTTTGGGATATCACCAAAATGGAACAACTTTTTCATCAAAATGATCTACAGAATGTTATGAACGTGAGACCTAGTTTGACTCTGAATGCAGATGATGTTGAGTGGATCCACAGTCGTAATGGAACTTACACGGTCAAATCTGGTTATAATCTTAGTCGTAATACAAATCAACATCAGGTATCAGATTTCAATTACATGAAACTCTGGAAACTACCGGTTCCATCAAAAATAAGAGTATTCTGGTGGAGAGTACTTCAAGAAGGTATTCTAGTGGCAAACAAACTTAAACACAGAGGAATACGAATGGATATTCATTGTCAACTCTGTGGTGAAGAAGAAGAAAGTGTACAACACTTATTATTTCAATGCAGAGTAGTAAGAGAGTTATGGAATCTAGCACCACTACATAATAAACCAGGCGACCAGTTCATGAATAACTCTCTACAAGAAAATATTTCATGGATAGTTGATAATACTGTGAAGGAAAATGGAAACAAAAACAACCTATCAGCTTTCATAGGATGGAGAATCTAGAAAAGCAGAAATAAGCAAATTTTCCAAAATGAAAAGTTCCAGATTCCTGGTATTATTACTAAAGCATTGATTGATATGAATGAATGGTATATAGAAAATGGAAGAAGTGGGGAGGTAAATAACCAGCTGACTCATTTAGATAAAATTCCAATTGAGAATGTAGAGGTCCCTATTGATGAATCCTACATGATCTGCCATGTGGAAGCATCCTGGACATCTAAAGATGAAGTGGCTGGTATAGGATGGATTTTAGCTTCTCCTAATGGGAATCTTAAAATGCAGGTTTCAACATCCATTGCTTCGACTACAAGTGTTCTTGAAGCAGAAGCAGTGGCTTTACGTGAAGCAGTAATGCAGAAGAGAAGGCTAGAAGAATACAAAGTAATGTTTAGGGGAGACAATAAGGAGATATACTCAAATTCGCAAAAGTGGAGCAATAATCCAATGCAGAATGAAGGAAATATTTCAGGTATAACTTCATACTTGAAGGACATAAAATCATATGCCAGTCCCCCCTACAAATTCTTGTTTAGCCACACAAGAAGAAAACTTAATGAATTAGCAGATAATTTGGCAAAAGAAGCAAGGAGAATAAGAGGAGGATATGTAATAAAATGGTTTTCTTTCATGTAATTCTCTGATCTTTGTCTTCGAATACTAATGAATTGTAATGGGGCAATGTATGTATTAAACTCTGTTTATAATGAAATAAATGATTTTTGTTGACAAAAAAACTAAAAAGGACCAGAAAACGATAACTGCTTACCGTGGTTTCCAATTGACACACGTGTGCTCTTGCATCTCGATTGCACGTTTAAATAGAAAACAATCTAAATTGATAATTATAAACGTCATGAGTCTTTGTTGCGACAGATGCTATAGCTTGGAACGACGCACAAATTGCCTCCACATCGGATGAGGAGAGGCTTTGTTGCGAACCGAATACTCCGGATGGTTTACTTTGTCGAATAGATGGTTCATGGAAGCAATCGGATCCTACTTCAGGACTTGGATGGATATGCCTCACGGAAAACGGGGAGGTAATTTTGATGGGGGAGAAATTCCAACGTCGGAGTCTTTCACCACTTCATGCGAAGGTCGAAGCCCTGCTATGGGCGATGAAAGAATTGCATGATCGCAGCATAGACTGCCAGTTCTTCCAGACGGACTGCGCAGAGGTCATCAGTATTTTTCAGCATCCGGAGGACTGGCCAGCCTTTCATACTCAACTTCAGGATTTTCAGCATCTTCGTGGTTTCTTCACAGAGTTTTCGTTGACGCATGTGTCGCGGACGCTAAACATGCAAGCAGACAGTCTGGCGCGAAGATCTCGCTCTTTTTCGAATGATTTTTTTTATGTAGACACACTCCCTACGATTTGGCTTCCCATTTCGAGAGTTAGTTAATTTTAATGTGTGGTTGACAAAAAAAACGTCATGAATCACATCGAAAACAAACTGAATTCTGAAACACATAAAAATGTGAAGCTGCAACGACATTGCCAATTAATTACATTTTTGGACCATGACTTCCCAATCTTTGGACGGTCGAACGCCAATTTCGCAAGCAATTATCTGCTCATACAAGACCTATTGATACCTATACAAGTGTCCACTATAAGCTACCACATATTATAAAAATTTTTTTAAAAAAAATTTGTTGCAATCTTTAATTTTTCTTAAGAAAATAGATTAATATAAGAAGAAAGAATTACATATTAAATTACTTTTTATTTTTTACTTGCAAATAAGATATTTTGGTGACAAGCGTATTTTTTTGGTTTAAAATTACTGAGATATCCTCAATTAAAATTGTGTGACGTGTTATTACAAATAACTAAAAGTAACATTTTTCTTCTTTAAAAACTAGGTGATATGCTCGCGTAATATGCGAGTTAAAGTATCTAAACTATTATATATGATCAGTTTGTATATTCAAAATTATTGCGGGTAAGCTAAACCAATTATTTTTATAATGATTATTTTAAGGAAAAAAAGCAAATTTAGTAATACTATCTTGAAAACAGTCATTTATTTATATTGGAATTTGAGTATTAAGATCATTCGGAACATATATTGTATCAAAGTTTTTGTGAATAATATTTAAATTTATTTTTAGCAATGCAATACTTATATATAAGTAAAGTATATTTGAACAATGTCTTCAGCTATTTTAGTTTGACTGAAATTTTAAACAATCAAAATAATAAATCAATAATCAAAAGTTTAACTTTTAAAATTTATTTATAGTCTTTGTGGTATTAAAAAAGAAAATTTAAGTTACTGTATTTTAGAAGAAAAAAAAGTCATGTTATTTCTTCTTAACATCTCTTATTAGCATAAATAATAATTTAATTAATAAATTAATACAAAACCAATCAATATTCTCTAAATTGTCATGTCATAATTTTAATGTTGAAAGTGATTTTTGTGATGACATGTGTCAAACTAACTTCCTAATTAATGTATAGGGGATTTATAATCAAATAAAGAAAATGTAGCTTCGACCTTAGTGCCCTAATAAGTCTTAAATATATCTTAAATCTAATTAAACTAATCGTTTAAAATACAAAAAATGCTTTTCAACTTTCTCTTTAGTAATCGACAAAAAGAGATTCTCAAGAGTAAGAAGAGAGTTTTTTAATCGGATCTAGAGGAAGATAACGACAATGGAAGATAAAAATTTTGTCTCTGTAGTGGGGAACTTTTGTTTTTAATCAAAACGTGGCTAATATGGGAATTAGGGTTTCTAAAATTTTTGGGTTAGTGTGTTTTTTCACTATTTTCGCTAACATAACACAAAATTTCTCTCCGATTGTGCGCATATAGGAGTGATTCCGGCGACGAGTTTGATTGAGGATGTTCATTTGCTCGAAAGACTGTTCGTGACCGATCTATTTCCGGTTAGGAGGCTTAACATATACTCGAAAGTTGAGATCTTGGCTTTCGTTGCTAAGAGTTTGAAAGGGACAGAGGAGTTTGGGATTCTTAGTTGTTTGGGGTAAATCGTGTCAGAGGATTTGTTGTAAAAACGTAGTTAGAGCCTTTTTCTAAGCTCAATTATAATAGGTGTATAGTTTCAAAGGTTTATTCCTGGTGTAACTATATAATACGTAGTTTCGACTTGGTTAGTCTACTGTGGAATTATCTAAATAAGTTGATGCAGTCCATTGTATAAATTGAACTAGTTCATGATGAGTAATTGGATTAGTACACAAACGAGATAATTGGATTAGTCCTTGATGATTAACTAGACTAGTTCATAAGGAGCAATTGGACTTGTCCATAATGTTATTTGGATTAGTCCATGTATGTAATAGTCAAAATCATGATTGTTGTCAACCTTGATAATATTCTGAGAAAATTATCTTACTCCATTGTGTGTAAAGATTAGCCCATAATTAGCAGTTGGATTAGTCCATCAGCAGGTAAATGTTGTACACTTAGTCCATTTAAACTGGTATATTCAATGATATGGAAATGGGATTGGGTTAAACGTGTCGGAGGATGTGTTGTGAAAGCGTAGTAAGAGCCTAAATGTTGAACATATAAATGTTGAACATATTGTGTTAATTATAGCAGTCATTGATAAGTGATTGGATTAGCCCACAAAAGAGGTAATTGATTAACCAATAGAAGAAAAAATGTTGAACATTTAGATAGCAATCCAACGGTATGTATGTCGTTTGCAATTGGCTTGCCAAGCTTTCTAGAATTCTAATTAAATATAGCTCGTTCCATTGTATAAATGGATCAGTCCATGATGAGTAATTGGATTTGTCCATGATGTGTATCGGATTAGTCCATGTCTGTATTCGTCAAAATCCTGATCGCTGTCAAGCTAAATAATATTATGAATTATTTGACTGAGTCCATTGTGTATATGGATTAGTCCATTATAAGCATTTGCCTTTGTCCATCCTGAGTTAATTGGTGTACATTATGTCTATTTAAATTAGTCCATGATGAGTTCGTGACCAAAAAAAAAAAATAGTCCATGATGAGTAATTGGACTAGTCCATTTTGAGTAATTGGACTTGTCCATGTTGAGCAATTGGACTAGTCCATTATGAGTACTTGGACTTGTCCATGATGTTACTTGGATTAGTTCGTGTCTGTATTAGTTAAAATCCTTATTATTGTCAAGCTTCATAATATTCTGAGTAAATTGGATAAGTCCATTGTGTGTATGAATTAGTCCATAATAAGCAGTTGGATTAGTCCACAATGAGTTAAATGTTGTATATTGGGTGTATTTAAACTAGTAAATTCTATGATATAGAAATTAGATTGGGTCAAATGTGTCAGAAAAAGTGTTGTAAAAGCGTGGTAAGAGCCTTTTTAAAAGTCCAGTTATAATAGGTTTTTAGTTTCAAAAAGTTTAATCCTGGTGCAACTTTGCAATACGTAGTTTCGATTTGGTTGGTCTACCATGGACTTATCTGAATAAGTTGAGGCAGTCCATTGTATCAATTGTACTAGTCCAAAAAACTTAATTGGAATACTCCACCTTGAGATACTCGTCTAAACGAATATACTCAAAAAGAAGACATTTGTTTCACGAATTTATAGTCCACAAACGCACAAGTGTAAATGAATGTGATTTACAGTTCTATCTTTACCTGTCAAGAAGAACTAACATCTGCAAAAACGTTGTGAACCTTTACTAGTCTACTCATTGTCCAATATTGTACTATTACACAGTAGACAAATATAAAGTTCCCCTACAGTCGATCCAGACCCTAAGTTGGTTAATAATGTGTCAAAAAGATAACCCATGGAAGGATTTAATTTAGTCCACACGATATGGGTTATTGAGTTATAAAAAATGACTGTAAACTTATTAACCAAACAAGATAGAAACAAGATAGTTGACGTAATAGAGGGGCAAATTCTTCAAAATTCTGCCTCGTTAAGCTGCAAAAGTACCTCTTCTCTCAAAAGGCACTTAAACGTAAGAGCAAAGTGCAAAAGTGTCTTAACATGTAAAGAACTCAAATAAGAAACTATTGTAAGGTCCTGTTCCTTTTTGCATCTAGATGTTGCATCTAGAAGTTGCATCTGAATGTTGTTCGTTTATGCATCAGAGTTTTATATCTGGATCCAGCATCTGAATGCAAACTTGTTTGTTTCTGAATCTATAATAGTATCTAGATGCATTTAGATGCATCTGGATGAAAATTACCAAAAAGAACATAATCTTGCACTAATATATTCTAAACTATTTAAAACCATAAAAATCACAAAATCATAATCAAGCTTGGAAAATCGTGCGATGACCATCAAGTCTGTGTTCCGGGTCCTCCGAGGCCGTTACTTTGAGGATGGCAACCTCCTTAACGCAAAGGCTAGATCAAAACCTTCATATGGGTGGAGCTCACTGAGATTCGGATGTGAATTGCTAAGGAAAGGAACTTTTATAAGTGTTGGTGATGGGAATGACACAAAACTCGGCATCGATCCGTGGCTTCCAGTGACTCCGGCTCGGGCGCTACTGCTTCGACCGGGAGTTAACCCCCACTTAACTGTATCCTCATTAATTGATGCAACGACCAAACATTGGAATGTCCAAGCAATATCGGACCTGATCGAAGAGGAGTGCCAGCACCACATTCTCAAAAAATTTCTACCATCATCCCCCAGAAAGGGATAAGGCTGTATGGCCATATACTAGAGATGGGATTTACACAGCCAAGTCAGGATATCGGTTTGATGTGGGAACTGAGGACCAAGCAGACAATGCTCCCTATCTCGCAGCGTATCCAGACATAGCCTTAGGTATTTGGAAGCTCAACCTTGGCCCAAAGTATAAACATTTCCTGTGGCGCATCGGCTCCAAAACTTTAGCAGTGTCCTCTAATCTTAGACGCCGACAAATTGATGTGGATCCTATGTGTCGTCGGTGATGTACGGAAGAGGAAACAAGTGACCACATCCTTTTCCTCTGCCCTTATGCACTCTCAGCGTGGCGGGCAGCAGATATTAACATGATAGTCCTAGCCAATGTTAATGCATCTATTGAGGATAAACTCAGATTCCTCATTACGCTTCACCACGACTCGAAGCTTCATCGGAAACAACAGACACTTCCATTTTTTATATTCTAGAGGCTTTAGAAATCTAGGAATGATTTAGTGTTTAATAATAGATACTTGGATGTTCCTCTACTTATTCAAAAAGTCGAGGAAGATACAGAAGAATGGATTTCAGCTACTAGATCAGATGATATGCATCGTGGACAGAGGAGACAACGACATGGTAAGTGGATTAGACCTCCAGTGGGATGGGTCAAGTGTAATTACGACGCCTCTCATCGAGAGGATGACCGTCCATCGGGGATGGGATGGATAATACGCAATTGTGTTGGACAAGTGCTTGATTGTGGTATGGGGAAGTTTCAAGGGCGCCACTCAGCAGATGGGGCGGAACTTGCGGCCCTCATCTGGGTCATGCAGGCTGCTACAACTCTAGATTTTAGGAAAGTCATTTTCGAAGGGGATAACCACTATGTGACGAATCTGGTGAATGGCATGATGTGTAATCTGCGTCTACACCACTTGACAGATGCGGTTCAACAATGGGCCACGACCTATGAAGATATTCGATTTGCCTTCACGTTTAGAGAAGCAAATCAATGTGCGGATACCCTCGCTAAAAGTATCACCTTGTCTCCTAGAGATTGGTCATTATTTGCTTATTGTCCAAACTTTCTGTACGAGTATGTAAACAATGACCTTGAAGCTTTTAATTAATAAATCAATGTTAGTCGGAAAAAAAAAAGAAAAGAAAAGATAACTTGAACGTAACGAGTAAATACTAAATATTATGGTGAAAGATTATGGACTATGTTAGATCGACAACATGTGATATTGTGGAATGTGTATAATAAATAAAATTCAGAGAAGGACATAAAGAATAACAAATAACAAATAGAGGAAACGAAATTTTGTTTTTTATTCAACTTTGAACAACAATCCATACGACGAGTGTAGATTAAATATATATTAGAGGATAATATTTATAAGATGGATATGTCCATTTAAGTTTTATATCCAAAAAGATATTGTCCATAAATATTTGTCCAAGTGGTCAACCGAATGTGGATTTGTCCACGAAAACCGCCGACTACAAAGCTACTGTTCATGCGCGTTTCACTTTCCAATAAAAGGATAAAACTGCCTTTTTCTGTCTCAAAATTCAAAAAAATGATTTATATCTCAAAAGTACCTCTTTTATTCATTAAATATCAGAAAAGACAACTTTTATGTAAAGCTCTCTATATATAGAGCCAACCCGTGTAAGTCAAGGAATCAGTTTTTTTTTAACTCAAGGAAACAGTTATTCAAAGAAAAAGAGGGCGAAAAAAAAAAGAAAAAGAGGGCATGTGAACCAATGAATGTTTTGAAGCAAAGTGACAAATGGAGAAGAACCCGAAAAGCAATGTAAGTTTTGACTCTTTGAGTCTTCCGAAGTTGAACACTGTCCATTCTCCAAGACAAAACTTACAGCTACAAGGGCAAAAAGTTACTACTATTCACTAGCATTCGAATACTACCAATTTTTTTTCAAAAATGGTAACGTATTTGAAATCAATATGTTTCATTTATGCGCGTTTTGACCAAGACAAAACAAAAACCTTTTATTCTCCTTTTGGACATCTCAAGCACGAGACAATTCTCAACTGAAAAACATATAAATAACATATAGCTTAATAAAATGGGTTTCGACGAAAAAAAAAAAAACATATAAATAACATTTGCATTTTGTCATTTCTTTTAGTTTTTTTTTTTCCGTCTTGTCCTTTCTTTTAGTTATTTTTTTTTTAAATGAGAAAATTTTAGAGACGTTCTCTTTTTATTTTTTTGGTCGGAATTTTTCTATTTCCTTACTTTTTTTCTATTTATATATTCTAAACCAAAATAGTGCTAAATAGTTATTTTTGCAGTTAATGCTGATTGATTTGTTTTTGTTTGTTTGTTTTTTATTTTCCCTTTTCTGATATATTTTTTTCCTAATACAAAAAAGAATTGCATTTTAAAATATATTTAAAGAAAGTCAGTGTAATGGTGAAGATAATTTTCATCATCACATATATCGTACCTGATTCCATTCGATTTTTTTTGGGTTTTTCTTCCTCTCTACTGATTAACTCTCCACTTTCTCTCTGTTTGAATTCTGTGTCTACAATAGTTAGAGATTTTGACGAGAAAACTCTTTCAACTTTCCCGGGAGAAAATTATGGCCACACTTGAAGAAAAACACATGACATTTTCTAGTTAACTTTAACCGTAAAACACGGTTGAAAATTATCGAAGATGAGATTCGATACGACGAAGACTTACTTCGATTTCTCCAATAAAGACGTTTGTGGTTTGAAGCAGTTTGTGTACGGAAACACTTTCACAGTTCTCCATGCTTTCTGGGTTTCTCTCTGTAATCTCTTCTTCTTCCTCCTCGGCTCTTTTACTTCTTCTTCTATCTTCAGGTACGTTTGTTTTGGCTTCTTCTTCCTTCTCTGTTTCTGATCTTCTTCTTTTTTTAATGTGTCTGATTTTTAAAACTCTTAACAGAGTTAATTCAGACAGAGAGACAAGCTTGGTCGTGGCGGAGAAACCGAAGCAGATCGATTCCTCTGTTTACATAGATCAAAACCCAATTGGATTTCTCGAGAAACCATATAATGATGATGAGAGTTCGAGATTCCTTGAAAGTTCTGTGATTTCAACCAGCAAGAGATGCGAATTTTTCTCAGGAAAAAGTATCACTGGTTTTGTGGAAGAGCCTAAAGCTATTTGCTTTATTTTTCATGATCACTCTGTTACTCAGGAGATGAAGATGGTGACTTTCTCAGATGAGTCGAACAAAAGTTCCATCGTTTTGGAGAAACCTTTTGTAGTTGAGAACAAGTTTGAGAAATCACAGTCGGAAGAGATGCTTGTGTATGAGTTCAAGAATTGTGATGTCTTACAAGAACTATTTGTTGGTCGTGAAGAAAACTTGTTCGATGATGATGATGATGGGTTTATAGAACTTAACCCAAGTTTCCAGATTTCTAATGGAGAAGAAGAAGAAGAAGAAGAAGAAGAGGAAGGTTTTATGCAGAGAGAAGAACAGTTGAATATGGATTTTGAAGAATATGATTCAGATGATGATGATGATGATGATGAGTTTGAGCACAGTGATGTGATCGAGAAATTGAAAACAGAACTAAGGAGTGCTAGAACTGGAGGATTGTGCACCATTCTTGAGGAATCAGAGACTCCATTGGAAGAGCTTAAGCCAGTCAAGATCGATCCAAAACAAGATCAGCTCAAAGATAAAATCGCTGAAATTCACCAGGTTTACAAGAACTATGCGGTTAAAATGCGAAAACTTGATGTCATCGATTCTCAGACCATGCATTCCATCAGTAAGTCTATCTCTTTCTCACCACACAAAATTTCAAAATGTCTTAGTAAACGTGACAAAAATAATTGTAGGCCGATTGTTACAGATTGCTAAATTAACAATGACATGTCTTCAAAGCCTTTACTTTTTGTCTGATTCCAGCTCTTCTGCTTTGATTGCGAAGAAGATATATGTTGTGAAGAATGTCTCTTTCTTTTTTAAATGTTGTCTCAACTACTCAAAATATAATATTGTTGGTGGGGTCTTTTGTAACATTTTAGAGGTTTGATTTACAGGTTTGCTAAAGCTAAAAGATTCATCTAAACCGAGCACAAACATCATTAAAGTCGCGCCTAAATCACTTATGTATCGGAAGAATCTATGGCCTTTCAAGAAACATAAGCTCGAATGCAACCCGATTGAGAGACTTGTGAAAGAAGCGAGCAGAGACTTTGAGATTGTCTATGTAAGCCAACTATGCCTCTCGTGGGAGATGCTTCGTTGGCAATACACCAAAGTCTTGGAATTCGATTCTCATGTTAATACTACTTACCAATACAACTTAGTAGCCGGAGAGTTTCAACTATTCCAAGTTCTGCTTCAACGATTCTTGGAGAACGAACCATTTCAAAACTCTTCTAGAATCGAAACTTACCTAAAGAACCGACGCCATTTCCATATATTCCTTCAGATTCCACTTGTTAGAGGTAACAAACTTTTCTCCATTTCATTGTTCTTGAGTTTATTAGCTAATCCTGCAATGTTTTTTCAGATGACCGTTCCTCGAAGTCTAATAAGAAATGTAGAAACGAAGGGGATTTTGCAGTAACGATTGAAACTTTAAGAGAAAATATCCGAGAATCGATGTATGTATTGTGGGAGTTTCTTTGTGCAGACAAAGATGAATTTAGTTCGTTGATGAAAGTTTCTCATCAAACACAGGTGTCTCCACAAGATCCTTTAGACCTTGAGCTCTTGACGGAGATCAGAACCCATCTCCAAAAGGTATTTAACTAAACTCTTCTACTTATCCTATTTTCTTGTTTTCAGATTACATCACGCAGCTTTTCACTCAAGAACCTGTGCTTGGGGCCTTTATATAAATGTAGAAGGAGAAGAAGCTAAAGGAAATACTGAGAAGCCAAAGCTGTATAGTGAAGAAGTTAAAGAAGAATGAGACAAAGAGTAGTTTTGGTTTAAAAGATGAGTTGCTTATAGCTCAAATCGAACTGAGACTGGTTTCAAGAGTGATGAGCATGTCAAAGCTTACGACTGAGAAGTTGGTTTGGTGTAAGGAGAAACTTAGTAGGATCATCTTCAATGGTCGGAGGATTCACATGGAATCATCCTTCTCATTGTTACCTTGTTGATTTGCCTGTAGACCAGAACGTTATGGATTAAGATCCAAGAAGCTTAATTTGACTTTGTGTCCTGAGAAAGAATGTATAGCTTATAAATAGCTAAAGTTTTGTGATTTTCTCCTTCATTAGTAAAATAATGGGCAACATTTGTTATATTAGAAGGCCCACTTGAAGTTACAAGTGATTCGGGTTTGTAGATATAAATGGGTTGATGGCCCAAACGAATACAGAGAAAAAGAGTGACATTTTCGCTTGGCCATCCAAAAGCTTCACATCACCATCCACCTGTTGTCTTTTCTTACAAAACGGAGACACCTTTGAAAGAATAGATTGACTGATGTATAATAGAATGAGAGACTGTTTTGTTATCGTTGTACGGTGTCATTTTACATTGAAGGGAAAGCTTTTTTTTTGTTAAAAAAATTTCAAATTAAATTGCAAAGAATCACGGAACATTACAAACGATTACAATTTGGAAAGCAAAAGCGAAAGAAACTAGAGGATCCTTAAACCAAACAAGGAAAATAAGGGAGTTAGTGGGCAAGAACTCAAAAACCGAAAGGACGGGATGATCCAACAAGAGGAAGGAGGCCCGGGAGAACCAATCTTAGAAGCTGAGCCGATTGCAATCTTAAGGACCAAGCACCAACTCCAATCCAGGTTCACCTCTTACTCAGTTGAAAACCGTTGAAGAGAGCCGAGGTAGCACCAACTAACCAGACCCAGAAACCTTGCAGGAAGATCATAGTATCCTCACCATACTCACCTAATTGCAATCGAACATCACGCAACAGAGGTAAGGCTAGGAACTTACACAATCTTTACCTTGCACTAGAAACTGATTACAGGCTCGCGACGAAGGGCTGATAGAGGCTGAAGCTGTACAAGGCAGGCGCAGGACACCTAACTTGGTGAGACCTCCAGAATAGCAAGAGAAGAGCACAAATTTCAGAGCGAAACTCAAAGCTTACAACCATCCATAATCAGTAACCAGCAGCAAAGAGAGGATCCAGATGAGCTTTGTGTCTGGTAGGCCTTGTAACCGGGTGCGATTGATGGAGAAAGTGTACAACGACAAGAGAAAGAGCTCAGACCGTCCTGACGGCAAGAAAAGGGCAACAGAACGAGAATCCCACACCAGAGGCAACCGAAACGAAGACCCAAAACTCAAACAAGAGTCCAAAATCGAGAAGTGCCGTTACCAAACCCGAGATAAGACTAACCACAAAGCTTCACAGGAAACACGAAGGGACCAAAACAGAAGCAAACCAGAAACTTAGCTAAGGGTGAAGAGGGAGAGGAACCTGGATGAATAGTTGAGAGCCACCGCCGAATTTGTAGAACTGGAACCGCAACAAAGCCGGTAAGGATGCTAAAAAACTACGCCTGAACCGCTTGGGAGAAGCGCAGAACGCTGACTCGTAGAGGAGATGGTCGGAGCAGAGTGTCCGGAACCGCGGACATCTAACTCGATCTGGGTGCTCATGGCTGGCAAACCTCAAATCCGGCAAGGAGACACACCAAATCTGACACACCAGACTCCGAAGCAGGTCCCGAAGCATTTCTCAGGCTCCACCAGAGAAGAACCACCGTGAAAACCGCCGAGCAAGGTACTGAGCAGATCTGATGGACTAAGCACAGAAAACGAAGACGAAAACAACACAACACAGCAGGGGGAGGAGAAACGGAGCCGACGACCAAGGCGGCCGGAGCGCAGCTCCTCCCCAAGCAGAGTTCAAGGGCGGCGCACTAGGGTTGGGAGAGTGGGGGAATCGCAAGAGAGAGAAGTGTACATTGAAGGGAAAGTTCAGTTTATAGAAACTTTAGACAAATTTTATTGTCAAATATTAATGTATAGACTCCACCAATTATCAACACACGCGTTTGACCTTTATGATAGTTTTTTGTTAAAAACATTTATGATAGTTAAACTTAATTTTAGGGTAAATTAGTGAAATAATAAAAAACTAGGTGGTGCCCGCAAATTCGTGGATGTAAATGGAGGTGGAAAAAATATTTGAATCCAAAGAAACGAAGCGACTCCAACCCAAAAAAGTGATACGGAATATGAACCAAAATTGACAAAAGATTTGCATGAATGTAGAACTTCAATAGACGAAAAACCGAAACAGATCCCGACATGATTCTAAATATTTCGAGTATCTAAAAATACCTAATTTATAATTATATACTTAAATATATGAGTTATTTTATTTATCATATCCAAAATATTTAAAATACCAGAAAATATCCGAATTATTCCAAAAATTGGATTGTTGAAGTTTTTTTAGGTATATTTGCATTTTGTTCTACATAATCTAAACGTGTATCAAACCTGAAAAGATAAAAACCGAATAGAACTCAAACATCTAACCCCGAAATCTCGTAATCCGAATTAATCCAACTGAACTTGAACTGATATCTGAACGCTCGTTCGAGTGTCCACCCTAAGGTAAAAGTATTATATGAATGATTTAAAATTTTTATGTTTACTTATAATAGTAAAATATATAATATTTTTATATGTTTTCATTTATAATAATTAAAATATGATCTCATTTTATCAATTTTAAACAAGGAATAATTTTTCCATTAAATCTATAAATTAACTTTCTATAAAGTTTTTCATCATTGTAAAACGAAAATTCCACAATTCTATTTATTGTAACATTAAATATTTAATATTTTATGATGTATAATTTTTAAAACTGATATAAGATGATTTTGATTCAAAATATTTTATAATTCGATGCATATTATATATATTTTATTTTTAAAAAATAAAACGATATAAGATGATCATGCATCTACCTAATTAATTTAGCCAATCTACTCAGCTAACATTATTTTATAAATAGGCTATAGTTAAAAGAAATGATTAACATCATTCTCTTGTGAATTGACTCGAAAAACATGTTGAGAGAACCGTTGCATGTCGAGGGGTCCATTACATGTATTTTATGACCATAAAACAAATTATATTAAAATTAAAATTATGAATAACAAATAATATATGTACAACAAAGACCTTATTGTTATGATAACAACACAATTTATGTTTAAACGATTTTAATAACCTAATAAATATATAACTCGTCGCTCAAATCTTACTCATATATAACTTAAGTGTAAAACATAAAATTAAATTTTTTCACGTGCGTGCAAGTAAGTATATTAACGTGCATGCAGTACTAAATGCTTTGTTTGAAAGAGTTATATACAAAATATAGACATTTAAATATACTTTTTGATCTGCTAAAATAGCCTTGAGAGTTTCATCAAATAAAGAACATTGACGCCAAACACAAAGTACTTTCACGTTTATGCTCCAATTATTACGTAGAAATGGTTTAAGATCATTGATGAAATCATTTTTTTAGTAACGACATAAGGTGATTTTTTTACTTGGTAGAGGATAAGTTCGGTATTGCATTTTTCGTATGATACAACCACCCATATTTATACGTTTCAATAATCTTGGAAGCCAAGACATTTTAATAATTATTTCCAAAGTTATCCTAATGAGTAATTACCCTTTTCCATAGTTGTTAATCGGATTTATAGGAAATGTCATTAAACCGTTAAAGTTGAATGCCTTGAAATTATAAGTTAATAGAGGCAATGATTTTTTCCTATTCAAATCAATAAATTCGTACATAAAAAAAGGAAAATATACTTGATAATAATAATAAATCTGTTAATGTTAATAGAGGCAATGGTTTTTTTTTCTTATTCAAGTTAATAAATTCGTATCTAAAGAAGGAAAGATAACAATGCAACTTATAATTTTGTATTCTAAAGAAGGAAAATTATTTAGTTTATTAGAATTATATAACTTTATACACTAATATACTTTTATGACTTTATTAAAAATTGTGTATGTTTAAAATGTATGAGAGTATAAGAATATCCAACAAAATGGTGCATGTGATTTAAATTAAAAATAATACTTAAACTCACACATCTATAATGTACATAACAATTTTCTGATTTATAATGTATATATTTTTCAAATATATGAAAATTCAAAGATGGTGAGAAACTTTGTATATTTTTATTTCATCTTAAAAATTTGATAATTCAAAGATGGTGCTCAAATTTGTATATTTTTATTTTATGATAATCTAATTCCTACAATCATTAAAATATGATAATTTAGACCTGTATATTATATGATGATCTAATAAAACCTAAAAAAATTAAATTTTAAATTATTACATAACAATTTCCGAATTATTATGCAGATTTTTTTACTTAGAAAATGTATATTATTTAGGTAAAGTTTAAATACATATTTAATTGTATAATTAAAATATATATTATATGATAATCTCGAAATTTACATATAAATAAAATAATCTAATGTTTGATAACATAGTTAAAAAATGCTGATTTAAGAAGGATGTTTGGCAAGTCATTGACAAAAAAAAGAAGGATGTTTGGCAAGTAAGTTTAAGTAGTTCATAGTTTATTTTTTTATTTAGAGATGAATTAAATAAATCAAAATTAAATTAAAAATCCAAATATTTCAACCAATCAAATTATAAGGTTAATATTCAAAGTTCTTATATGAGTGACACATAAGAAAATTTCACTTAAGTGTACTTTAATTTAATATATAGGAGGATTTATTATTTAAGTATATAACCTAAACATTTCATTATTGAGATTTCTATGTTATTTTTGCCATTTTCCCCCACTTTCTCCTTCATGGGCACATGAGCCTTTTTTTTTTCTTTTTTTTTTTCTTCTCTTATAAATACTCACTTCACCCCATGCTATTTTTTGATATTTTGTCTACATAAAAATGTTAAATAAAAAAAATTAAATACACAAAAAATGTAGAATTTTTTCTGACTAAGTCATGTTTTAATTTTTCGAAACCGATGCATATTTTAAAAACAGTATCTGAACATCATATTTTATCAAAATAGTACTACTAATTATTTATAGATGTTCTATTTCTACATTTATGTGCTTCTAATATGAAAATAAATACAAAAGTTCAATTTATAATCTTGTGATATAATAGAACTTATAATCTGATAAAATAATTATATTGGTGTGAATTAAAATTAGTGGAATTAATAAATTATCGGGGTTGAATCTCCTATATGCACAATGGTGGATGCTACCTTGTCACTGCAACAGTTTTTGGAACCGCTATACTTTTGAGCGTCTCAGGAATCACATGCACGGAGTCGCCACGACAAGACGCATCACCAACTCACAAAACGGATGCATATTTTAAAAAACAGTATCCGGACTCCATATTTTCTTAAAATAGTACTATTATTTTTATAGACATTCTATTTCCGGGGTTATGTCTACTGAACTTTAAAAACATCAAACATTAATTGAATAGAAAATTAAGGTTTGTATGCTGGAACATTAAGGGATGTATTTATGTGGAGTGCATAGACTCTAAATTTCTAAACTCTAAAAGTCCAACCCCAAACTCTGAACTAGTAACATTTACATAACTTATAACGTATTAACTAGTAACATTTAAAATACATATCCGATTTTAAAAATTCAAGTTATGCTAAATTGTTTCAAAAATGTATAAATTTTTTGTGTAATTGAAATTTGTATTAATCAATTATTTATAAGCCAAAATCATTTTAAATAATTGGTGGGATGTGAATGATAAAGATAAAAAAACGACAAGTGTCAAATGAAGATAATGAGAGTGAGAGAAGAGAGAAATTGAGGGTAAGAAGATAATATTAGGGGGATGAACCGTTTTGGTTTTTGATGGTTAGTTAAAACCTTAAATAACCATTTTTGATATATACATATCTAGCCTAATCTAACTATACTAAATCAACAGTCACTTTACTAAAAATTGCTGCATTTTCCTTTTGACACGTGTCTTTTGACTGAGGTGTCAACATCACAGCTTTTACAATTATTTTTATTTAAATTACTTAAACCACAACAATTAGATACACGTTGCTTTTTATTAAAAACTTTTAGATATCTTTCTTGAATTCTTTTTTAGATATATATTCTCCTTAAAAATCTTTTAGATATCTAAAAGTAAAATTAAAAAAAAAAACTAATAGCACTCTGCACACTATCTCCACTCTATATCTTCTACATTCTCCTTCCACCAATTATTTTTCATCTTCATATCAAGATTACAACTTCTTTTTTCTCCATCATAATTCTTCATCACCGAGACCAGGTATTTATTCTTCTTTAGTTTTTTTTTGTTTTTTCCAATAAATGTTATTTTCTTAAATCGATTTCAAACCATAAGCTTTGGATAGCTATCAGAAAGCTAAAACAAATTTTTTTTTATTGTCGCATATAAAATGTGACGAGAGAAATTTATATTCACTTTTCAGAATGATTTTTAATGAAAATATGTTCTTCATAGTTACCTATAACCTATGTACCCTTCTTTTTTATCAAAATTGGTTGTTTTGTTGCACGATTTCACACCTTATTCAATTTTTTCGTTGTATATTTCTCAGGAAAAAGATGCCTTTGGAATTAAGCCCTGTGACAAAACTTCATTCTAATCTTCCACCATGCAAAATTCAAGTCCGAATAGCTCGTATATGGTCTTACCACAAACAATTTAAACCCACTGATATCACAGGAGTAGATCTTCTTCTTGTGGATGAAAAGGTTTTTCATAAACTCTTTATAAAATCTTAAATTTCCTATTGTAAAATCTTAACTTTTTTTTGCAGGGAGATAGGATACAAGCCTCAATAAGAGCACATTTAGTTTCAAAATTCCAGAAACAACTACAAGAAGGAGAGTGCTACATGATAATGAACTTTGAGATTTTAGATAATTGTGGCAGTTACAGAGCAACTTCGCACCCCAACAAGATCAACTTCATGTTCATGACATGCGTTAAAAAATCTGAGCAACTTTCAAATTTGGTTTCTCGTTTCAACTTTATTTCTTTTCCAGAAATACAAAACCAGAGTAACAATGACAATGTTTTAATTGGTATGCTCTTCCTCTTCTATATAAATTAAATTTGAGTTTTAAAATTATAACTTGACACATAAAATAACTTCAGATTTGTTAATTGCAGATGTCATTGGTGAGATAATTGGAATGAATGAGCTTAAGGATGTTAACATTTCCGGATGTCAAACTAAGTTACTAAATCTACAGCTCAAAGATCTTGGGTTAGTTTTATATACATTTACTACAAATTTATATACCATTCTTGTAATGATATATATTTATAAAAGCTAACTCTTAACTCATGTTTCAGGGAATCTATTATCAACATTACTTTATGGGAAAAATGGGTAGAAGATGTAAACTCTTATGTGAAGTGTTATAAAAATGGTCTAATAATTTTAGTTGGAAGTCTAATGAAAACTAAGCCATATAACGGTATCTTTAAATGTCTTTAAAGAATTCACGTTTCATTTTTAATGTATCTCTATTACTTGACTCATTAATATTTTCAACAGGAAACATCTCGGTTCAAAATTCTTCTTTTTCCACGAAGTTGTTTATTAACTCTCCAATTGCTGAGATGACAAAGTTTAAAGAGAGGTAAACGTTTACATATCTTTTTTTACAATATATTTTATTTAATACACATGATTCTTCTTTGTCTTTTTACAGTATGGTCAAATCTAAACATGAAAGTTCAAGTATTATTACCATCAACACACCTCCAAGTTTTAGAAAAAATTCAAAAGCCTCATTCTCCTTGGCAGATAAAAGAACAGTCGAGCAAATTGCAGAAATGAATGAGGTACTATAATATCTCCAAATTCTCTGTAACTTTTTAAAAGTACTACTTTTTTAAATGCTTATGTGTGATGCCACTATCACTACTATATTTAGTAGTTTTATTATGTATGTATTGTTCTTGAACTTTGCGCTCCCTAATATGTTATGTGAATATAAGTTAATTATCTTTTTGTTTTTAGGGAGCGACATGTAACGTTGTTGCATTACTATTCGCCATCGCGACGGAAGATCCGTGGTTTTACATCGTTTGCACAGTATGTTTTAAAAAAGTTAGTCCTTTCTTCAATCTTGACACAGAAGAAATAGAAGCAAACAAATTTTCATGTGACAAATGCAACACTTCTATTACTACTACAAGGACTAGGTAATCATGTTCAAATTTTACTTTGTTAATATCTTTACCTGTGATCTTAATTATTCGATTTCATATTAGAATTATTCTACTATTTGTTTTAGGTACAAACTGAAAGTTAAAGTTGTCGATGACACTAGTACAGCATCACTTATTCTTTTCGATCAAGAAGTCATGAAACTCATTCACAAATCTGCATATGAACTACTCGAGCAACAAGTTTAGGTATTATTTATCATTCTCAATAACAAGAAAAACGTTAATCTCTTTTAACAAAATCTTCAAGATTTTGCTCACATATATACCACTGTTTTGAGGTTTGAAACATATCTTTTTTCTCTGTTTGACCAAAACTTGGTATTAATTTCATCTTGATTGTTCAATGAATTTGATGTGATTTCTATTGATTTAGCTTCGTTTGATATGCATTTTTCTTTACTCTCAACGTTTCTCTTAAGGTGACCGATCTGGAAGTTAATTGCTTTATCTTCCTCACAACAACTCTCTGTTATTGCTAGGTTCTCAATCTCTTTTTTTCCCATGAAAAAACTTGAAAAACAATCTCACTTATCTTTACTCCCATGTACTAATGCAAACAAGCTCACTTACAAGTTTTTTAAACAAAGAGTTCATCTGTTGTTAGCTTGATATTAGTTGGACCATAAATTTATTCTAGTTGTTATTGGTCATACTAATGAAAATTTAACTACATGAAATGATGCAGTTTAATCGCTCCGACCCAATTCCACGAGATCTTCTTGATTTAGAAGGTCGTCAATTTGTTTTCACGATACAAGGCTCAGACAATGCAAGATTCAATTCGTCTACTACGTTCACCACGAGAATAGCTATTATCTTTGAGCTTTCCATTTCTTTGTAAAAGAGTAAGAGATTGAGATTTTTAAGAGGATAAACTAAGAGAAAGAGTCTTGAATAAAACCCATAAATTTATGAGAAGAATTTGCAGAAATTTAAAGAGAATTTGGGGTAGAATTTGAGAGAATATGAGCTCAAGGCTCTGACACCATGTTAGAATTTAGAAGAATTTAGTATTGAAAGTTGAAAAACATGAAGAACATTAAGAACATTGTTGAATAAGAGAGAGAGTTTGAAATAGAAAGAGAATTATAAGGAAAGACTATTGTATTCCTTGATAATATTATTGTAACAATAATGGTAAACCTAATAATAAATGAGATAGATCTACACAATCTCCAAAGCAAATTCAAAATTCAGATCCAAAGGTCCCACTCTTCACACAGAGGAAAACCTAGGAAAACTTGGTCGGACTTGATCAGTCTGACTTCACATGACTTCTTCAAATTGGTATTTCCCATAATGGAGAACAAGGTAGAACTTGGTAGAACTTGATTGCTCCATTCTCAATACTGACAGTAGAAAACGAGCTATCTTGTCTTGTAGCAAAGCCGACTGCACTTTTATGTTTCCCCTTTACATGTGAAGCCTCCAACCGTTGTTCTTCTCTACCAATTTCAGAGTAAATTTTGCCAAGGTCTGGTAATGGATCAGAATTGATAATTGAAGAACATAGACTACCAAACCGAACCTCAGCAAGACCCGTTACAAATTGAGGAATCTTCTCTTCTTCTTGTTCACGAGCAACTCTCTCACGTAGTGCCACACGAACAAGAGAAGATAGGTTTATAAACTTGCAGCTCTTCCCATAGCACGAGCTTGACGAAATACTCAAGGACACTTTGTCCTTCCTGACGACATCCAGCTAACTGACTTTTGAGTTGGTGGATACGAACTTTATTGCCCACAGAGAACCGTTTCTTCAAGTCTAGCCATAAATGGTGAGCATCAGTGATATAAGTAATTGTGGCTTTAACCTTGGGTTCAATGGAAGTACGAATCCACTCGACGATCATTGAATTGACAACGAGCCAATCCTTGTACTTTGTAGCATTACTTGACGGTTTTCTTAATGTTCCATTGATGAAATCAGCTTTGCGCTTAGTTGGTAAAGCGTTGAGCATATGTGAGACCCACTTGTTGTAATTGTCATCATTGAGTTGAATTGAGGTAATGAGACTGTAGGGATTATCTGATGACGAGAGAGTATCGGGGCTCGTGAAAATTGGCTCAGCAGATTTAACAGAGGATGTCTTTGTAGATTTCTCTGACGGAGTACCTAACACCGAGCTCAAACCTTCTACAATCATCATAGCACTGAATACACACGAGAACAAGAGACCAAAAACAGGAAGAGTCAGTTTCTTAAACGTGAAACAGAGGAGAAAAAAAAAGAACACACTAATGGTTGCTTATAAAACAAGCAACGATAGTTTAGCCTAATTGAAGCAGCAAAACCAATGTGATTTTGAAGAGTGACACAGCTTCTCCGGAATCAAAGAAAACTTTATAAAATAAAAGAAAAAGAGATTAAGAATTGGTTTCAGGAAGATGAGATCAATCGTTTTGGAAAAGTGATCTTGGCTCTAATACCATGAAAATATTTTTTCGAATGTGACTTGTTTATTTACGTTCAAATCATTGATTAGATTATTAATCTTTTTTTATCGAAAGATTCTTAATCATATTTAAGTTATGGTTTTTGCAACAATGTAGGAGAGACATCGTGCATACATTGTGATGGGGGATTGAATGAGTGATTGTAGATTTTGCTAAGGAGATTACAGAACCAGTCACACTAACGATGATAAACCACCACCACCATCACCATCACCATCCAAGAAGGATGATAATATTGCCATTACAAGACATGAGTTTTCGTAGAAGGATAATGATGTTGCTGAAGGAATTCGTAACGATTTATAAACAATTTATAAATATATTTACGAA